>BLSH010414056.1:438211-458086 GCA_018402905.1 Glandirana rugosa | reverse complement strand
GATACACCTGTGGATGTGGAGCAGAACACAGACTTACCAGACTACCTACCTGAGGATGAGAGCCCGATGAAGGAACAGGACAAGGCTGTGTCCCGTGTTGGGGCACATCAGGACGGTGGAAGCAGTTGGCTCAGCACTGCGGCAAACTTTTTATCCAGATCCTTCTACTGGTGACAAGGGCTTAGGGACTAAAGACTGCAACAGAATTCAAAGAGATATTTCAATCACCCCAGTGAAGTGCAATTTTGCAATAAAATAATCTGCATAAAGTTTTAAAATGACGCAAACTATGCTGTGTTTTACATGTACAGTAACAAGCTCGTAAACCAACATCACGGACAAAGGTTGTAGAATTTGCTGCTTCATTTTATTGCCTGTTGCCTCACGTTATTAATGGGTCCACCCTTTGCTATTACACCGTCATGTTATAAGCCAAATGATTGTGATAGTGAACACTTGTTAATGTCTTGATTCAGCCTTAAGGTCACTGGTATGTCTACTTCACAGGAGTTCTCTGTCCACCTTGGTACTCAGGACCTTTATTCTCATTAGACATTAGCAGTGCATGAATGCCTTTTACAAAATATTCTTGTTCTTGCCTTATTATTTTAAGTGTTTTCTTTTTCTTTTGTGACTTTATTCTTTGTCACCAGATGCACAAACTCATTGTTTTAATTTGTCACAAAAACGAAGAACCATCCAAACAAATGCCTTTGACACTGTAAAGAGGATATGGGTTTGTAGACTCCTTACATTCAAGACTAAACTAAACTACTTGTGGGCTGTAATGAAATATTCATTCCTTTGAGACAGAGATCTGCTGGTACTGTCTGAATTTTTGTAAAGGTTACAAAATCATATTAATATCATTCTACTAAATATAGGACCTTGTGGTATGGAAAACAAGTAAATATATTTATTGTTCATTAAAATGTGAAATTGTATTAACCAGTAAAAGCAATGCAATGTTTGAAGGGTAACTCAAAGTGGAGTGGGACAGAGTCTGATTTCCACATCACGAATCTGGCATTGTGAAGTCTAGCACCTTGCACTTTTGGGTCTACTACCCTTGGTGAAAACTGACAGACCAGGTTCACCTCAACGCCATCCACTAACACTCTGTTTGCCATTACCCTTATATTACTGTTTATCTGAATACGAAATACAGAGGGTCTTCCACTAAGCACTGTTTGCAGCTTACCATGCCATAACTGTGCAGGACTGACTAATGAAATTTCAAGTATGGGGGGAAAAAAAAGCTCATATCTTGTTAACCAATAAAAGATCTCCTTCCTTTTATCAGTCATGGTGATGCAATCAATGGTCATTCTGGATACAGTTACCAGACACGCAGTGAACTGAAAGCAGAGTAGGCACAGATAGCAAATTATGTGGAATCTTACAAAAAGCTAGTTAATCTACATATTAGTAGCCCTTCCAGGGACAGACAAGGTTAAAATTGTTGATATACAATGAACTGCACATGTCAGCTCTTAAAAACCATGGAACAGATATTCAGGTCTAAATTTTTCTTTAGCAAAAACACCTCTAAAAATAGCTGGCGGGGTTGATTTGATATTCGATCTTGTAACAAATGTGAACCACTATTTAAGTTCCAGGTGTTTGATATGTATCATGGTGCCCTTTTTAAAGAACGTAAGGACCCCTTTTCTTTGATTTCTATATTGATGTTTTTATATTTCAGATACTTGTAATATAAAAGATTGAAGTGTTATTTTTAGCTGTTTGTTTAAAACACCAGTGGTTGAATGTTTCAAGTTTTTTGTGTCTTGCTCCAGTGGACCACACTTCATTTTGCATAGATTGGTTATGAAAGGTCATGATAAGGTTTTATATAGAAAAAGGTGTTGCCCTTCAATATATAGCGTGGATGTGCCTGTTATAGTTTATGGAAAAGTGTGTTTCTTCTTCTTTTTTTTTTTTTTTATAATGTTGATTATTTAAGATCATTTTGCATGTGAAACGGTGCTGTATGTTGGGATGACCAGTTTCATGGAGAATAGGCAACACGAGAGTTTTTTTAGTAAGCGCAGTAACCAAAGGCTGACATTTTGTCGACTACCATCAATGTTAAAATGGATGGATATAAGGCTAGTTTCAGTAATAGCTAATAAAATGAAATGCATTAAAAAGCCCATCTGTAGTGAAACTTTTTTTTTTCTTCATTTTGTCTGGATAGAACGAGGTAGGGATTAAGAGCCTGTATCCCATTTTTTTTTTTTTTTGGCTCTCTGTGTCTCTGTTTGGGCTTTTTTTTCCCCATCACTGCCTGCTCAAACAGAAAGCGCTGGGAAATCCCAATGAAAGTGGACGACAAAAAATAAATAAATATATATATTTAACAGTAATTCACTTAAGTGAGTACATCTCTCACATATTTGTAAACCTTTTATTATATCTTTTCATGCGACAACACTGAAGAAATGACACTTTGCTACAATGTAAAGTAGTGAGTGTACAGCTTGTATAACAGTGTCAATTTGCTGTCCCCTCAAAATAACTCAACACACAGCCATTAATGTCTAAACCGCTGGCAACAAAAGTGAGTACACCCCTAAGTGAAAATGTCCAAATTGGGACCAAAATGTCAATATTTTGTGTGGCAACCATTATCTTCCAACACTGCCTTAACCCTCTTGGGCATGGAGTTCACCTGAGCTTCACAGGTTGCCACTGGAGTCCTCTTCCACTCTTCCATGACGACATCACAGAGCTGGTGGATGTTAGAAACCTTGCGCTCCTCCACCTTCCGTTTGAGGATGTTTAATAGGTTTAGGTCTGGAGACATGCTTGGCCAGTCCATCACCTTTACCCTCAGCTTCTTAAGCAAGGCAGTGGTTGTCTTGGAGGGGTGTGTGGGGTGGTTTTCATGTTGGAATACTGCTCTGTGGCCCAGTTTCCGAAGGGAGGGGTTAATACTCATCTTCAGTATGTCACAGTACATGTTGGCATTCATGGTTCCCTCTATGAACTGTAGCTCCCCAGTGCTGGCAGCGCTCATGCAGTCCCAGACCGTGACACTCCCACCACCATGCTTGATTGTAGGCGAGAAACACTTGTCTTTGTACTCCTCACCTGGCTGCTGCCACACACGCTTGACACTATCTGAACCAAATTAGTTTATCTTGGTCTCATCAGACCACAGGATGTGGTTCCAGTAACCCATGTCCTTAGTCTGCTTGTCTTAAGCAAACTGTTTGCGGGTTTTCTTGTGCATCATCTTTAGAAGTGGCTTCCTTCTGGGACAACAGCCATGCAGACCAATTTGATGCAGTGTGCGGCATATGGTCTGAGCCCTTACAAGCTGACCCCCCCACCCCTTCAACCTCTTCAGCAATGCTGGCAGCACTCGTACGTCTATTTCCCAAAGATAACCTCTGAATATGACTCTGGGCACATGCACTTAACTTCTTTGGTCGACCATGGTGATGCCTGTTCTGAGTGGAACCTGTCCTGTATGGTCTTGGCTACCGTACTGCAGCTCAGTTTCAGGGTCTTGGCAATCTTCTTATAGCCTAGACCATCTTCATGTAGAGCAACAATTCTTTTTTTCAAATCCTCAGAGAGTTCTTTGCCATGAGATGCCATGTTGAACCTCTAGTGACCAGTATGAGAGATTGAGAGCGATAACACCAAATTTAACACACCTGCTCCCCATTCACACCAGAGACCTTGTAACACTAACGAGTCACATAACACTGGGGAAGGAAAATGGCTAATTAGGCCCAATTTGAACATTTCCAAATAGGGGTGTACTCACTTTTGTTGCCAGTGGTTTAGACATTAATGGCTGTGTTGAGTTATTTTGAGGGGACAGCAAATTTAGACTGTTATACAAGCTGTACATTCACTACTTTACTACATTGTAGCAAAGTGTAATTTCTTCTGTGAAAGGCCTCATTTACACTGCTGCTGGTAAACGGATGTTTTGAGGCATTTGGGCATTTTTTTCAGCTGCCCCTGAACTTTCCTCTATTACCTTATCAGTACATTTACACAGGTTTGTTAAAGGTCGTTTCCAGGCAGTTTAGTTTAAAGGCTTTTTTTTTGGAACGCAAAAAAATGGGTTCAGACGCCAGTTCAGAAGCATTTGAAATGCCAAACAGCTTGTAAACGCTGCTAAACGCGGTAACGAGCGTCTAGAACTATTTAGTTTACAGCCGCTTCCATTCTAAAAAAATAAATAAATAAATAAAAAAACGCTCCTAGATGCAAATGTGGCATGCAAAACGGCCGTTTTAGACGCTGGCTTCTAGCTGTCAAAAAAAATCGTTCAGTTGAGGTTGATATAGCATACCGTGTAAATGGAGCCTAACACAAAATATTTATTGCTGTCTGTGCTTTCCTGCCAAGTTGACCTTTCCTCCCCCTTATTTCAAATGTCAGAGAGACCGGAAGTGTAGGGAAATCTTTCCAACAGGGAGATAGGAATACTTAATAATAATAATAAAAAAAATACCCATTCTATCTGAAAGGTTAAAGAAAACTGTTGGATTTATGTAGATTTGTTCATTAGCAGTATAATTGCAAGTTAAATTGGGTGAAGTCCTCTATTGCGCCAGCTATAAATTGTACCTTTACTTTGGTTTCCATTTTGAAATGAAGAGAATTTCAGATGAGCCCTGGAAACGCTTATCTAAACGGCAGTTGTTTTAGAAAGTGGCTTCTGAAGATTAAATGGGATGAGGAAATAACTGAAGGTGGTTGTAAATTCTTAATAAATATGGATACTACTGCATTTATTCCATTATCCACTGTTTTTTGTGTCTTTTGTTAACATTCTTGGATTTGTTGTAAAACTTCTTCATTATTTGCAAATTTACAATCCTGTGGAAGCATCACATTGAGCATTTGAACAGCTCTGATGATTGCAAGTCAAAAAATGTTTTGCAAACGTTAAGTTGATTGTATTCATTTCTGTTTCTTTTTTCAGAATGTATTGTTGTTTCAATATATAGAAAACATTTAAAGGTCTTCTGAATTTTTAAGTGAACATTTGCTCCAATTAAAGTGGATGTAAACCCGAAAAAAAAATGTTTACTGACACTTCTACCTTGTACAGGAGAGGATATCATGTCATCTGTGCCCAGTTTTGCCACGAAGAGTTAATCCAGCTCTGATCAATACTCTAAACTTTTTTCAGTAAGAAAAAGACCTACTAAGGGAGAAAAAGGAGACGTGAGTGACAGATCATTTTCTTATCTCCTGCACAAAGCATACAGAGCTTCACACTCCTCCCTCCCATTGCCTCCAGCTCTCAGTATAGAGTTGGGTGTGGAGTCACGTGACATCACAACTCCACCCACCAAGCTTCAGCAAAGAGAGACACCCACTGATTCCAGTGTTTTGCAAGGCTGCTACTGCTGAAAGGGGTGGCATTTGCAAGGTAGGGATAGATACAGGAGGCTTGCATGTACATAAACATTAATACTGTGCCATTAGTTTATACTGGATAAGTGGTGGGTTTATATCCACTTTAAGGCCTCAAGCATTTTGAGTGTTAAAAACGCTGCTTTTAGGGGCATCTGATGATGTGGTGGTTTTTTGTTATTTTTTTTGGCCTCTATGTTCGCCTATGTGCCCATACACACATAGCCGTTTAGAGACCAAAAAAAAAACCCCACTGCCAGAGTGTCCAGGAGCACAATATTTTGGCATAAAAACATCTTGATGTGTAAATGCGCCTAAATGAGCGTTAACCCTAGGCACTTCAAGTGCTTGAGCATTAATTCTTGCAGTAGCCAGAATAAATTATTATTCTGTTCTGGCCAATGAAATTGTCTAAAACCCACACAAAAAGCATTTAGGAGAGCTGGTCAAAAGTCCTTTGTGAATAGGGCCTTAAGCATAGGGCCTCATCCAAAGAGTGTTACAAACGTTGCTTTTAGAGGCATCTCACATTTTTTTTCTGCCTCCATGTTAGCTAATGTGTCCATGCACACAGACATTTGTGGGCAGAAAAAAGACTGCTAGCGCATCCAGGAGCAGCAACGTTTTGGCAGAAAAAAAACACTGATGCGTTTAAATGCGCTTTAATGCTAGGTGCGTCAATTAATTCCAGTGTCTAGAATAAAGTATTATTTTGGCCAATTAAATAACGGCCAAGGCCTTGACTGCCCAAACGTGTCTAGACACTTACACACGTCAAGCATTTTTTCTGCAAAAACCCTGCTGCCAGGAGGAAAGTCATTTAGCAGAGCTGGGCAAACGCTCTGTGTGTATGAAGCCTAAAAGTGCTCTTTGGGAGCAGACACTTCTGACTTAGTTTGTAAACCCCAATGCAAAAAAAAAAAAAAAAAACTGTAAAACAAAGGAACAATGAGCTAGTATGCATCGCTTACTAGCTCATTATGAAATACTTGACTTAGAATGAAGCCCTGCAGCGGCGCCCGCACACTGCTGACACAGCTGACCTCTTTCCCGCTGTTTTTCTTCTGGGCTCCGGCACTGATTGGTCGGAGCTGCGATGTTGCATGTGTGCGGGAGCCACCGGTCACGACACGGGCCCTGAAGAAATGGCACGGGTGGTCGTTCCTTCAGAGTGCATGCGTCGATGACGTAATAGTCAGCATATACAGTAAATACCTCCTAAACGGTGCAAGTTCAGGAGATATTTACAGTACCTATAGGTAAGCCTTATTATAGGCTTACCTATAGGTAAAAATAAAATAGGGGAGATTACTTCCTCTTTAATAGGTAAACCCTGCCAATTAAATTCCCCTTTCCTATGAGAGTGCACTTACTGACAACTGAGGGCACATTGGACTATTGATGAAGTTGATGAAGCTTGGCTAAGCTTTGAAAAAATTGAGCTACAGAAACTAAAGCAGAGAAGGGCACAAAGGAGGCTTTTTAGGCTTATAGAAGTTAATAGCACACATCTTATACACACACACACACATATATAGCTAACCTAAAATAGGACTTTTAGGGCCCATCCAGACCTATCTGGTTGAATGTGGTGCATTGGCATTCATTGCTTTAAGGCAGCTTATTCATGTTAACGGGCTCTCAGAGATCCTAAAATGAACCTGTGTAAATTTTGCCAACTCAGCGCACCGCATGTTAGTACTTTACCGCGTGCTGTGGTGCTCTGCTAAGCAGATGTGCGCTCGTTTAGCATGTTGGAATGCCTTTCAAAATTAACGGCATTGTGGTACAAGCACTATAGTAAAGCTCCTTAAAGTATTGAATAGGCCCTAAAAGGTGTACAGATTTTCACTTAAAAGACCTAATTATCAAAATTACATTTCCAATCCACTAATATTCCAACTGCTGTCATGGTATTTTCATTTTGTCCTTACATGTTGGCAAACGTAACTGGTTAAATCTATTGGTTACCCTTTGATAAGACTTGCTTCTCTGTAGACCAGTTAGAAATTTCCTTCTTAGCTCTGCTCTAGGCAAACACTAGCAGACTAACTATTGGGTTTGTTTCCAGATGCACCAGTCTATCTTTACATGCAGGTCCATGCGACTTTGCTGCAATCACTGTTGCATCAGGAATGAGCTCAGGTATGTTTGGATTCTAGCCAGAACCCAATTTGATGTATCCTGTTAGTAATCTGTCACTGCACTTCGCCAGTCATAAGAGGCTCAGGCATTACTCGCCCTGCATTGGCGCTCCACTTGTTCACGTGCAGCTGCTTATGGTTGGCAGTGTGCAGTGAAGGCTTCCTAGCAACACATTTCAAGTGGATTTAGATTAGGACCCAAGTGAAGAAATGTCATCAGCACACTGTGGATTCTTCAAAAGAGTCCAAAGTTTTATTTTTATGGACACATGATAAACATACAGCATACCTTTCAAAACCCTGCAGGGCCCCTTCATCATTTGCCTGACGAAGGGGCCCCGCATGGCTCTGAAATGTTGCTGTATGTTTATCATGTGACAACGAAAATAAAGCTTTGGTCCCTTTCGAGGAATCCTTGGTGTGCTGATGACTTTGATCATCCAGGGTTTCCTGCTTATGGTTATTACAGCACTACTGAACAGCCAGTTTCTTGTACGTACGAATGGGGAATATTACGCTTAGATTAGGACCCAAATGGGCCTGAGCTCATACCCACTTTGATACTTCTGTGACGACTTCAGGTGCATACCACCTAGGGTATATGTACCCAGTATTGTACTTCCATTGCACTTACAACTGTATAGAAAAGTTGGAGGCAGGATAATTATTTGTTTTCTTCTATGATTGCTCTCTCCTATGTTGGTTTTAAATGTCTTCTGATAATTTCTTGTAACTTTTACTTATTGAACTATTATTAATAAAGTGAGCTTGCCATGTCCACAAAGTGGACAGTGATAGGAAAGTACAGGTATCATTTAGTGCATACAAATACCTGTATTCATCTTTAAATACTTTTTTTTGTACCTGAGCAGCACCCTGAATCCTAGGTTCAGGCTATATACAAGACTACACCCCCCCCCCACCCCAAGTTAAAAACTGAAGAAACTCTGTGACCAAGAAAACAAAACTGCTGTCAAGTGTTGACTTAAGGCACCTAGAGGTGGCACTCCTGCCCATTCCTATAATCCATTAAGTCAACCCATTGTAGTTATAGGGCCAGTAGGGGGGGGGGGTGTGAAGGGAGGGCGAGGGAGTGGTCAGGAAGTGTTGAAATATTGCTACTGCTAACTGACAGCAATTATTTATACCTTTTCGGCACGGGGGCAGAGTCAGTTTAAATTGCACCTGCTATGAAGCTTCTTTTCTGCTCATTCACCTATCACATTTCATGGCTCCTCTGTCTTACATGTAGACAGAGCAAGATGCCCTCCTAGGAAATGCCAGTGCATACCAATGAGAAATGCAGTGTTGCACCGTAAATATTTTGGAGATGAAAACAGCATGAGCTGCCTGTTGTAACCATCACATTCTTGGTGTATTTGCAGTGATTACAATTTAAGGTTAGTCTAGGGTTAGTTCAATCAAAAGCCTTCAGCTTTAGCCCACAGTGACTAGTTTGTACATGTAATTTGTTATTGACTGCTGTCCCAAAATGACCAGCAGATCTAAGGTCAGTATTATTTTTATTGGAAAATCCAGTTACAATACTAGTTAACAGCCTCTATTAATGTAATGCTGTTTCTAAAAACCCATATACTAGCACAGAAAGTATGCTTAATGTCTGACTTGGGTAAAATGTTTATAGACCAAAAGCCAGAAGTTTCCTTCAGTGTGAGTTCCCTTTATAAACTACATTAAGCAAATGTTTCCCAAGCCTGTAACATCTTTCAGTAGATGGAGAGATGTCTTGTGAATAATAACGCACTCTCGTTAGCAGCAGGGCACATTGGCCTTTTACTACTGCAGCTATTAATTGTGTGCCATCTAAATAGTGATAATAATTGTTGTAATCATACTTTCTTTTCCAGTCACCAGAATATGCATTGCCTGTTACTGCTGCTTTCTCTGGAAGCAGCCTGTAAATTACATTTTGAAATATGTTGTGTAAAATAAAGCAATAAAATCATATTGGTGTCTTTATTTTATTACAGCGAAAATACTCATCTATACAGACCTTATTTGTTGTTCTGTTATTAAAGTGGGTTGCACACAATAAAAATAAATATAGGCTTTTGGCGTGGTTATGCAAACTTCTAAATGATGTATAGCCACATTTTCAACTCTCATTGTCCTGTAAAGGAGCACATAGTTCATTGGGCTGCGTTGTCAAGTGAAAATTCACTGTAAATTAAATCAGCTTTTTTCAACCAGGGTGCCTTCTGGGTACTTCAGGGGTGCCTTGGCAAAATGTCTCAAAATTCCCCAAAAATTGTCAACTAGCCGCCATTGTATCAAGCCTCCTTTTTTGTTACACAAAGCCATGTTTTTATTGTGCAGCATTGCGAGCTTAGACATTTTGTGTGCCAACCGCTGGCATCCTAACAACCAATGATATTTTTGGTTGATAAGGATCATGTCAGGGACCTGAAAGCATCCTTGTTTGCCCCTCTGTCAGCACTGGGGGCACGATAGCTGAGTGTGGGAGAGGATCTGAGGCAGAAGAGAAACACTAGAACACTTTCTTTTGTAAGAGTAAATTGCCTATGTTTGGTGTCCTACATGTGCGGATGTTGTTGCGTTCTGTAAAACTATTAGTTTACTTTTTATATTTTGTAATGAGGTGCCTCGAGATGCGTAATGTATAATTTAAAGGGTGCTTTGACTGAAAAATGGTCGAAAAACACTGCTTTAAAAAAATGTTCATTGATCCTAGTTGTTCCAACTCAAAATTCAGTATGCCCCATCCCCTATTTACAGAAAAAACTGTCTTTGTGCTGACAAAAGCTGTCTTCTGCAGCATGCAGTCAGGCCTCTACTGTCTATGGGAGCATAGGTCATATGTGCAGTGGTGAAATGACCGCAGACCGTGTTGATATTTTAACCCTTTCTTTAAATGGATGGGGGGAAAAAAGGCTTCACAAGAGTCAATAGAGCACATATCAGTATTGCCACATAATATATTTTAACACTTTTACGCCCAGCCTATAGCAGATTGATGGCCGGGTGGGTGCTCCCTCCTTCTGAGTGGACATCATATGACGTCCTTCACATCGCGCGGCGTGAGCATACCATCAGGGGCGTGCAGAGATCGGTGATATGCTGCACCTCTCAGACACAGAGCATCCCCGATCAGGGTAAAGAGCCAATGAAATTGGCTATTTACCACATGATCGGCTGTGTCCAATCACAGCCGATCATAAATATAAACAAAGAGATATTACTTGCTGTTCTCATACACCGATCCTGTGTGAGATGGAACCCGGGAACAGTAAGTTACCAGTTTAACACCTTCACTACTGTGCACCACACTGCCCCAAATAAAGAGAACCTGTCAGTTCATCAGTGGACCTATCAGTGCAGACATCAGAGGACCTGTCAGTGTGGCTCATCAGTGGATCTGTCAGTGTGGCCCATTAATGCAGCCTAACCAGTGTAGCCATCATAGTCAACATTACTACTGGCCATCAGCAGTTTACCCGTCATACAGCCACAATTACCATAGCTGCCATGTCCAATAAATATTTTACTAGTGAGGAGGCATATAAAATCCTTAGTATGTCTGATGAGAGCAGCGGGGAATACGAGCCAGTAGAAAGTAGTGGATCGGTGACTAAATCGGAGTAGGAAACGGTCCCTCCTAAAAAAATAGAATGCTCTGAAGACCAGGCAACCACCAGCAGTGCCATACAGCCCAATGACACCAACAACACCAACGGTGCTAGACCCCAGGATGACAGGCCCAGTACCAGCACTGGAATATCATACCAGACCCAAAAAACTAGGGCCCAAGCCTATCTTCCAGATACCCTGGCAAACCCATTATAGCTGCCTTCCAGCTCAGGGTCAGCTACAATCCCCCCTTTCACTACACAGCCAAGTATGCAGGCCCATAATGAAAATTTTTCTGAAATTGATTTTTTTTTTCCCCTGCTGACTAACCTTTTAGCAGAGCAATATATTGCAAACAACCCCAATTCACCCTATGCCCATCCATTTCAATGGAGACCTCTCACATTGGAAGAGTTTAAATTGTTTTTGGGCCTTACGTTTAACATGGGGCTTACAAAAAAAATTAATTATGTGCCTGCTGGTCTACCCAACCCACCCATCACTTGCCAATTTATTCTACTGTAATGTCCAGGTCACGCTATGAAATAATCATGTGCTTCTCGCATTTCAATGTTTACACAGTGCCCCCCCCAAGATCATCCCAAATATGACAAACGATATAAAATCCGCCCACTAATAAATTATTTTTCTAAGAGATTTGCTGAACTTTATGTCCCTGACCAAAACATTTGTATGGATGAATACTTTTTCTACTTCACTGGCCAGCTGCAATTCAAGCAATACATTCCCAGTAAAAGGGCCAGGTATGGATTGAAGCTCAACAAGCTTTGTGAAAGAGCCACAGGATATGTGCATGCCTTCCAAGTGTACAAAGGCAAATACTCCCAGCTCCAGCCCCCTGAGTGCCCAACCTACATTGGCACACGTGGAAAAATTGTCGGGGACCTGGCATTCCCACTATTCAAAAAAGGTTATAATATCTACCTTGATAACTACTATACAAGTCTGCCCCTTTTCCGCCACCTGTACCGTGAAAAAACCTTGGCTTGTGGTACCACTTGAAAAAACAGGAAAGCCTTCCCACAGAGTCTAGTGACCGCAAGGCTACAAAGGGGGGAAATTGGCAAGTCTGAGAAACAAGGAAGTGTTGGCCGTGAAGTGGAGGGATGAGAGAGATGTGTACGTCCTGTCCACCATCCTCAATGACACCTCAGTGGAAATTCAGAAGACGATTTAAACGATCAGATGCTACAGCCCTATTTATCAGCAAGTCCCTCTACTGGTATAAAAAATTAGCAAAAGTTGACAGCCCTCACTGAATGGTAGTGCTGAAATATTTTGGATCTGTACCCTTTTATATGAAGCAGTGCATATTGTGATTTTAAAAGCTCAAATTCGTGTAGTCTGCTTAAAACTCAAGTTATCAGCAATATAGCCATATACTGTAGAATAGATGGTTACTTCCAATCTTTACTTAAACATTGTATGTAGTTCATGTCTGCTTGCACTTTGTTTCCTACATGAAGTCTCTGTACATTTACTTAAAGTGGTTGTATCCCCTTAAAAAAAACAAAAAAAAAAACACCTGCAAGGCAAAGGCATAATGAGCTAGTATGCATCGCATATGAAATACCTCAGAATGAAGCTCCGACAAGTCAGCCCTGGTCCCCAAAGAGGGAGTTTCCATCTTCCCTCCGTATATCCATGTGCTGTGAGTGGCCGGAGCCGCGAGACGTCACTCCCACGCATGCGCGCGGGAGCCTGTCTTTACGGAGGACTTTCCGGCAAGGTCCGGCGCTATGCGCCTGGCCTTCGCAGGGACACCACTGCGTATGTACTGTGACGTCAGCGGCTGCTTGCAGTGGGAATATCTCCTAAACCGTACAGGTTTAGGAGATATTCATTTTACCTACAGGCAAGCCTTACCTGTAGGTAAAAGTTACATTTTTGACGATACAACCACTTTAAACAATGATTTGGAAAACAAACCTTGGTTAGTTGTAGAAATGCAAATATTTTATTTGTACAGAACACAGGTAAAGTATTCATAGACCCTAGATTATATGCCAATTTTACCAATGTCCTAAAGTGATGGACCTCTTCTCCCTTGCAGATAAATCACTCTTAACTATTTTTTTTATGTATTGTTTTACCTTCAGATTCTGCAAATCTATCAAAAATAGAAGCAGTGCATCTGGATTGGCACAACCTCTGTAAAATCTTGGAAGTTGTACTGGGACCCCATGCTTTGGGAATGACCTGAAATGTTACTTTAGGCACTGGATCCTGCGTGGGCACTTCCATCACCCTGGAATTCAGACCCTGAAGACCCCTTCAGATGATATGCCAACAATGATGGGCAAAGCCTGGATTTTATATACAGTCCATCATTGTGGACAGGTAGGACAGAATCACCCTTTATAGCTGACTTTTTAAGGTAAAAACAGGGAATATGTTTGGAATGTTTTCAAACAAAGGTTTGAAACTTGGAGCTAAAATTTAGTCACTTAGAGTTTAGTCTCATATGGATGACCACGTGTTACATCACATCACAGACTGCACACATTACTAGTTTTGCCTCAAGCCCTTCTAGGGGACTCAGCACTTCCTTCTGCCCCACAAAAATTTGTTACAGGATGGTCTGCACTTGGGTTGCTGTGTAATCCTTCCAGACACACTAACTGTATATTCTGCACTCTATTCTGTGTGTACCCCACAGGGAAATACCCTCACTCATATTTATGGCAGGCAAAAGGGAGCCAAGGCTAAACCTCAAGCAAACATTTGCTCTGCTGAAAACACGAACAACACTCAACCTCAGTGATGATGCCCTCTCATGCAGCCAAGCAGGAAATGATTTTGACCTTGATTTTTGCATCTGATTCTAGCTCTTTCTCAGGAGCGCAGCAAGCGGCCTACCTGACAAAAGCAAACTTTTCTGCACCTATGTCGCAATTCCTTGGACAACTAATGACCTTAATACAACCATATTTGTCCAGGTTTGCAAAACACCATGTTCCCTCTTCAGTGCCTCTGTCTCTGCCTGAGTCAGATCCTGATATGCCTGCCCTAGATGAGGTAGACACATAAGCGAAACAGTGTTAGAGGAGGCTGCCGGAGACCTGAAGTGGAAGCTTCATGCAACATGCTTCCTAATGTGGAATAACTGACTGCTGCTATGTAGTTCTTGATTCTCCTCCATCCCGCCAAACCCTTTTGGGTGCAAAGAGACCTGCAAAACCTGTTAAGGCATTTTCTGTTCATGAACTAATTTGAATGGGCAATCTATGATGATTATATTATTCCCCAAAAAAATTTCAATCCTCCAGAAATCTTTGCTGAACTCCAGCGGAAAGAGTTCACTAAAAAGTGGTCTATTCCTGTAGTTGATCCTGCACTCTCAGTCTTAAACACACTTCTCATTGTACCATTTGAAGATGTTCCTTCATTCAAGGATTCTGTAGATAGAAAGTTTGAGATGGTTTTGAAGGTTTTCTTTACTCTGGGAGACCCAGCCCTGCAACCAGCTCTCACTCAAATTTCAGTATGTCAAACTAAAGCTAACTAGACTTGGAATACACTGCATACAGAGTGCTGAGTTCAGGAGTGAGCTGAGTGCAGGGTAGAGGAAGATGCTACATACAGAGTGCAGGTTTTAGGGGTGCAATACATACAGAGTTCAGGGTTGAGGAGTGCATAACATACAGAATATAGGGTTCAGCTCTCTTTCACAAGCTGTCCACATCTCGCTTCCACCCCTCCTCCTCGGCTATGACCTCTGCACACAGCTACCTCCACAACCCTCAGCTCTCACCCCCCCCCCCCCAATAGTTTCCTCGCATCTCACCTACCCAGCCCAGGTCTAGTACTTCCTGGCAGTGTAGTTGCGCTTTCTCTCTCTTGCAAGGAGATCATTGGTCGGCATCTGTCCCTGCTGTGTGCCGCCATGAGTACGTGCAGGGTACACAGGGATCTGTGAGAACCACAAGCCCCAGAGAGG
This sequence comes from Glandirana rugosa, assembly GCA_018402905.1. Taxonomy (NCBI): domain Eukaryota; kingdom Metazoa; phylum Chordata; class Amphibia; order Anura; family Ranidae; genus Glandirana; species Glandirana rugosa. The sequence continues at coordinate 442,981 of BLSH010414056.1, read as the reverse complement.
AAAGCTGTCCTTGTAAAGACAGAAGGCTTTTGGTGTTTACAAGTGACCATGGTGAGCAGGGAGTGGAGGGTGAGAGCCGGGGGCTTGGAGAACATTCCACCATGTTCTGGCTGAAAAAAAACCCTGGGTGCAAGGGCCCCATGAAATTGACTGAATCTGGCCTGCGAGTGCCCTAGAACGTGTAATGAAACAGATTTGCAGAATTATTCTTGACAGCTGAAGCTTGATGCAAAAAAAAGTACCTCACTTCTATACCCTTTCAAGGCAGATGTCGTTTTGGGGATGGCAATTGAAAAATTCATCAAACATGTCACAGGAGTGAAATTTTTACTGAAAAGATTCCAAAACCCTTCTCTGCAGGAGCCTCTACCTCCCCAAAATGCAGAGCACCTAATCGCTCTACCCATTCTTCAACTGCAAAACCTAAGTTCAGCCCTTTCTTTAGGCACAAGATGTGGACCACAAAGTCCACTAAGTCTACCTCAAGACCCCCTTCCCAATGAAAGCAGCATCCTCACTCCTAGAAGTAGGGGAGCATCTGTTACAGATGTCCAATACCTGTGGGATCAGTTGGTGGTTTCAAGAGGGTATAAAATAGAGTTCCAAACCAGTACCTCCACAAGACAAATTTAAATGATTCTATTCAAATGTGTTCATGGTATTTATCCAATTCTGAACCTAAAATCCCTAAAAAAAATAGCTTAAAATCCCAAAATTTTGCGTGGAATCTGCAAGGTCGGTAATTGCCTGCCTGAGACAGGGGAAAATCCATAGACATCCAAGATACCAGTCCTTTGCAGTGGTAGACAGCCATTTCCAGTTTGTCCCACTGCCCTTTAGCCTATCCTCTGCTCCCATAGTATTCACAAAAATCTTAGCTCCTCATTTTGCCTTTCTCAGACCTCAGAGCATCCATTGAGCATTTAAAGGAGCCAGCTCCTCGAGAAGGCCTAGTAATCTGTGCGAGAGACAGGATGTCTGAGCAACTACATTGATATTACTCACTATATAATTCTAGTAATGAGATATAGCAGTGCGTGTCCAAAAAACATGAGAAAAATCTCCATCTGGATGATCACAGTGCCAGCAAGAGGAAGAGATTTTTGAATTAAGCTTGTGAAGCCTGTGTGGTGTAAAATAGGCACGGTGCAAAATATTGAATTGTATAACAATCTCTGATAGATACTGTTGTTTGAAGGACATGTCCCAAATCTCCCCCCAGTACTTGTTAGCTATGTCAGGAATGTCCACCAGCCGTTTTTGCTGTAAACTAGACAACTGGATAGTAGTGGTTTCTAGAAGGTGTTTGCATAAGGCATAGGTTGGCTTTGGGAGGAGGTCATCTCGAAGCAGTGATTCAAAATTACAGTGCATCCTAAGGCATGCAAAATCTTCAGGTATCTGAAGCGATACTGGGGGGGGGGGGCATTGTATTTCATACAAGGGCTATTAAAAAAGAGAGGATGATGGTAATCTACAATATGGCCGACGGTTTTGATCTTAAATTTTGTTCCGCATTGTGGATCAGGGAGTGAATAGAAATTAAGTAGGAATGAGTTGTTCCATTGGGGGGAGGGTTTATTCAGAGAAAGAGTAGACAAAGGCACAGATTCAAGATGAAGCCCTGCATTCCAAGCCTTGAGTGTGGTCAGCATAGATGGTGTCAGGGAGTATGGTGCTTCCCTCAGACAACACAGAAGGAGCTGAACCCCTCAAGCAATTGTAGAATGGCAGCTTTTATGATTACCATTGTAGAGAAGTTGCTAGTGTCCGGCTGCAGCCACCAGCGTGCTGTTACAAATTGGATGACAAGGAAACAATTATCAAAGTCTGGTATACCCAGTCCACCTTTAAGAGGATATCTGGTCAAGATGGTAAATTTATATCTTGGGGATTAGGTCCCCAGATAAACGAGGAAAACATTTGAGTAAAAAGGATTTTTTGGATCCACTGTGGGGAGTTGCAGAATAAGCAGGTAATACTTTCAAATATTTTCGTTTTTAGCAGATTTATGTGGCCGTAATAACATGGCAAATTGTGCAATGTCTTCAGTTTGATCCTATCATGTATCACTGACATTAAATTCAAAGCAATACAATCAGCAGCATTTCTAAAAACGCCCACACCTAAATATGTGAATTTGTTAACCTACTGTAGCTAGATATTCCTAGGCGCATGTGTGATGGCACTCAGGTCTATTGGAAAGAGAATCCAACACAACATCTTGTCTTATGATTATGATTAAGCGAACGAAGGTTCGTGAAACGCGTTAATCCATCTGCACATTTCTGCAATGCCTTGTATGTTCCTGCCTGTACATTTTATGGATGTTATCTTGAAACTTTGGATTTTTCAATAAAATTACTACTTAAGCTTCACCTCTATTGAGTGCTGTCACAATTCTTTGGATTGAATCACAACATCTTGTCTACCTGGGACAAACATGCTCCTTCTCTTGACCTACCCATGTTCCTGTCCAGCCTAGCAACAAATTCCCTAACTTGGTATCTCTCTAGCCTAGTCTTAACAGGGAAGTCTTTCCTTCCTTAATAAATGAAATGTGATAATATACAATCCCAGTCTTTCAGGCTGGAGAGAAGTGTTCCAGTCCCTCACAGCCCACATGCATGTTCACTTGAGGAAGTCACACTCCCCATAAACATCCTGGAGCTCAGAGCAATACAAATTACTCTGCAGTACTGGATACTCCCTCTGCAAGAACACCCAATTAGGGTGCAATCACTGTCCTTGCAGAAGGGGGGGGGTCCAGTGCTTCAGAGCCATTAGATTTGGGAGATCTGCGATGTTGATGGGGAGCTTAACTTCTATAGGTGACTATGCTTTCTGGAGTGTGAAGGCATGGAATACTGATCAGCGATCTCTGCAGTCCAAATCCCAGGAGTGGACACCTGGAAAGCAGACTTCCTAATCCGCCACTGCCTGGATCAAGGGGAGAAGACTCCTAACAAAGATATCTTCAACCTGGGAGGGCGTGCCGTCCGAGCTCCAACATGACTGCTTAGCTCCGATCAACCACTGGGGGAAACGAGCAGAACGGAGCCATCCACCACTCTCCAGCTGCCCACACACAACATCCCCAGATCTGGAAAAGCAGTTGCCATGTCAAAGCGCCACGACAAGCCGCACAAAATGCCGGGATTCTTCCCTTATATCAATAAGGATCCACAGCAAGATGGCGGCGGCGCTCAGACCACGCTGAATGCACACAAGGCCTCACCGCAAGCTGCAGGCCGAGGACACCAGCAACAAGGTAACCGAAACAAGGGGGAAACAGCGGGACTCCCTCAGGGAACTTTACCTCATCAACCCAAAGCCCTGCAAATCCAAGGCACGTAGAGAATCTCCCTCCAGAGGAATTGAGAAAGCAGGCATGGAAGTCAGTGGGCCCCACAACCCCAGGGAAGTTATACAAACACCCAGGGAAGACCCCATTGCACATTCCCTACAACAGGCCAGCCAGTGTCTGACACAATGCTAAAGGACATGATGCTGTCCCTAAAAGCATCCCTGGTAGCTGACTTAGTATCAAGTGTAATTCAGTGCCACAAGGAAGTCCAAGCTCTGGGAGACAGGGTTGACACTATAGAAAACACAATGGGAAATTACTCTGTCTCATTTAACTCTGGTAGATGCTCACAATGCACACACAGAGGACATCACCTGGATCAAAGACAAACTCTCAGACCTCAAGGACAGGTCCAGGAGGAACAATATAAAAATCAGAGGGATTCCTGAATCTTTTCCTCCCCAGCAGCTGCAACAATATGCCCTAACGCTATTTTCCACAATAGCCCCAGCGTTATCAGCACAAGACCTAATAATTGACAGAATTCATAAAGTCCCAAAATCCTCTTTTCTACCAGCTGAGATACCTAGAGACTTGCTCCTACAGGTACATTTCTACCATATAAAAGAGCTACTAATGGTCACGTTTAGGAAGAATGAAGGCCTTCCCGAACACTACGCCAACATCCAGATGCTACCTGACCTCTCCAGGCACACGATACAACGCCGTCGTATTTGACCATCACAAAGGCGCTCAGGAACCGCATAAATGGAAATACTCGGCCACCCTATCCGTAACTCACAATGGAGTCACTGTCTCAATAACTTCCCTAGACAAAGGAATAACAGCCCTATGTAAATGGGGCATAATTCCGGAATCCCAACAAGCCGCACCAGCAGTTAGCTACCTGGATCCACCAGAACCAGAATGGCAGATAGTATCGCACAAGTATTCAGCCAAGCACCATAACAAAGGAGGCTCTAGTTCGCAACAAACCTCTTCTACATAAACAAAATCCCCCGGGCCATGGTACGGAATACATACCTACCATAAACCGCAAACCCATAACCAGCAGCGAAATCTGTACTCGGATCTACCAACAGATCCTTTTTATTGTGTTTACTTTAACAGTTACAGTGACTTTTGTTTTATGTTCCTTACCCTTCTCTCCTCTATTTGATGCATGGTACACAAGCACACCTACCCTGAAGTCCAGACCGGATGAACAACGCAACATTGAACAGATAGTTACATAGTTAGTGAGGTTGAAAAAAGACACAAGTCCATCAAGTTCAACCTATGTGTGTGCTTTCATGTCAGTATTACATTGTATATCCCTCAATGCTTTGGTCCCTTTCCTAGACAACCATCTAGGCTCATGTCTAAAGCGACGACCAATACCCAAACGCCAAATACCATCCATACATAAGGCATGGTACCGGGCCCCCTAAAACAAATACATC
>BLSH010414056.1:395845-435830 GCA_018402905.1 Glandirana rugosa | reverse complement strand
GTCCTCATTCACACTCGCTTTGAGATCACTTCTCACATAGAGACAGACACCACCACCCCTCCGTTTTACCCTGTCTTTCCGAAAGAGAGCATAACCAGGAATATTAATAGCCCAGTCATGTGAAGAATGAAGCCAAGATTCAGCTATACCAATCAAATCATAGTTCTCCTCATGCACCAGAGCTTCTAGCTCACCTATTTTGCTTGGCAGACTCCTGGCATTGGTGAACAAACACTTTAATTCACTGTCACCTTTTGCACATGTATCTTGCATATTTTTAATTTTAGCACAAACAGTACCATTTCCAATGGTTGATTGTAACATGGGAACCTTCATATCATCTTTCTTTGCCCTCCCCCCATCTTTCCCCATTCCACCCACCAATAGGGGCTGACCCCTGTCTGACCTGTCTACCCCGTTATAATCTAATGCACCCTCCCCCCTCAATCCTAGTTTAAACCGCCTTTCCTCTATTCTTAGTGAATGGCCGCGTGTCTTTGTGAACTCCCTTGCACTAAATAGTTTTGTCCCTATAGTGGGGTCCCCAGTACAGTATTTGTACATTAAAATCATATCCCCTCTCAAGCGTCTTTTCTCCAGAGAGAATAAGTTCAATGCTTACAATCTTTCCCCATCACTAAGGTCTTCCAATCCCTTAATTAGCTTTGTCGCGCTTTTCTAAACCCTTTCCAATACCTGGACATCCTTCCTGAGGACCGGTGCCCAGAACTGGACAGCATACTCCAGGTGCGGCCTCACCAGAGACTTGTATAATGGGAGAATTATTGATTTATCTCTAAAATTAATCCCTTTCTTTATGCATGCCAACACTTTGTTAGCTTTGCTTGCAGCAGCTTGGCATTGCATGCCACTGCTGAGCCTATTCTCCACCAGGACCCCTAGGTCTTTTTCCTTCCTAGTTTCCCCCAGGGGCTCCCCCCCTAGTGAGTAGTTTGCGTTCAGGTTCTTGGTACCCAAATGCATTATCTTACATTTTTCTATGTTAAATCTCATTTGCCATTTGTCTGCCCACTCCAATAACTTGTTCAGATCTTCTTGCAAAGTTTCCACATCCTGTGGAGAGTTTATTGCCCTGCTTATCTTGGTATCATCCGCAAATATTGAGATTGAGCTCTTCACCCCGTCCTCCAAATCATTTATGAATAAATGGAAAAGGATTGGTCCCAGGACAGATCCTTGGGGAACCCCACTTTCTACACCAGACCATTCTGAGTACTCCCCGTTTATCACCACCCTCTGGACTCTCCCCTGCAGCCAGTTTTCAATCCAGGTACTCACCCTTTGATCCATGTTGAGGGACCTTAGTTTGTACAGTAAACGTTTATGGGGAACTGTATCAAATGCTTTGGCAAAATCCAGGTACACCACATCTACAGGCCTTCCTTTATCTAGGTGACAGCTCAACTCCTCATAGAAGGTTAACAGATTGGTTTGGCAAGATCTACAGCAAGTGGACCAATGATGGCACCCACACCTGGTTATCCCTGACTACAAAAGTGAGTACTGTATTATGCAACACAACACACCCATTGGATCAAGCAACATGACAATCACCTGTCTCTCCATTAACTCCAGGGGCCTAAACCACCCCGCAAAATGCCTTGCTATGTGGTCAGAAGCGACAAAACACAAAGTGGACATATTAAGTGTTCAGGAGACGCACTTCCAGATTGGAGCCACCCCTAAATGCTCTCACAAAGATTATGGCAACATCTTCCTGGCCTGTGTTCAGGAGAAAAAGAAAAGTTGTGTCCTCCTGGCCATAAGCACATCTCTTGCATTCCAACTGAAAAATTCTATAATTGATAAAGAAGGGCGCTACATCATACTCACCTATATCATCAATACAAAACCTTACACACTGGTTGCACTGTATGCTCCAAACACGCACCAACTTCGCTTCATGAGCAACATCTTTAAACGTATCTCCACTATCAAATGTGGCCATCTACTGCTATGCTGAGACTTTAACCAGACAACGGACCCAAGAATAGACACTACATCCAATGCCTCAGGACACACACCCTCTCTAAGTAACCTGTTCCACTCGGAAGAAGTCTATAATGTTTGGAGATGCCAACACGCATCTGAGATGGACTATACGTTCTTCTCAGCCAGACACCATAGCTATTCACGTATAGACCTCTTTGTCACAGACAAATGGTTATTACAACAAGTGTTAGACTCAAAAATGTATGACATCACGTGGTCAGACCACGCTGTCATTGCCATTACAGTAGAGGAAAAGGGCGTCTCCCCTCCTGTCTGCATCTGGCATTGCAATGCAAGCACATTGCAAGACCCAACTAACTTGAAAATTGACAAATTAAAATAATTATTTGCGATAAATGCCCCCTCAGTAAACAATCCCATTGCATTATGGAATGACCACAAAACATTCATAAGGGGCATTGTAAGGAACCATCCAGGGCCATTGGAAGGCCTATGCACGGGCGCATGTAGCGTGTGCGTTAGCACGCGCTTTTGTGCATTCGCGCTTGTGTATGCGCCGGCATTGGCACCAAAATTACCATTTAAGTTCTCAGCACCCTGCAGTCAGTGCTGTCTGTTCTACAGCATTCCTGCACCCGTGACCCCAGTGTTTTCTCTGAGAGACTTCCTGTATCTGTGACCCCGGCTTTCTGTTGGACTTTGCTTGCTGCCTGCCCTGACCCCCAGCCTGTCTACGACTATTCTTCTGCCTGATCCTTTGTACCTCTACTGCCCGCATGTTGCCAACCCTACCTGTACCCGACTATCCGCCAGCCTGAACCACTTGTACCGTACTGCCAACTTGTTACCAACCCTGTAGCACCACCCTTCTGCCCGCACGAGCTCCTGTGGACCTTCACCTGTCATCTGTGACCAAGTCCAGCCCTTGTGCTCCCCTGTTCTCCTGAACTCCCTGTCTCCATTATCAGGGGTTCTTGAACCAGGGCTGTAAGAGGTTGCCCCCGCATAAGTCAGACTCAACCACCAGGTACGTCACAGCAACGGACAGCCACGTCCGAGTCTGCGCCGGGGCCCTCTGCTATGGAGGAACTGTGTGTTCATCTTGCCGGCTTGACTCAAGTGGTGAAAGATCTCCAGGAGGAATACACCCGCTTGGAAAATCAAGTCCAGGACCTGGCCACACCAGCAGCAGCCAGTCCCAGCCAAGCCTCACCCCACACCATTGTGACTCTTCCTACGGAGCCTAAGGTGCCCATGCCCGAGCGGTTTACGTGGAACCGCAGGAAGTTTCGGCCATTTCGTAACTCCTGTAAGTTGTACTTTGCTCTGCAGCTCCGTACCTTTTCCCTGGAGGCGACAAAAGTGGGCCTTGTGATCTCGCTCCTTCTGGATGAGCCTCAGGCGTGGGCTCACCGCTTGCTGGAGCAGAAAGCCCCGGAGACCTCAAGTCTGGATCTGTTCTTTCATGCTATGGCCCGGCTGTATGAGGATCCCCACCAGGCCACAACCACGGAAGCAGTCCTTCATGTGCTCCAGCAGATTGACTGCCGCCTGCGTGAACGCAGAGCAGAGAGCCACCGCTTCCCTGCGGCCTACTCGGATGATGTCCAGCTACCCGGGATCCAGCTCATCCACGACCTCCTCCTCCTCTCCACAGGTGCACTCGGAGCCACTGCAGAATGGGCTCCTCCGCCCCTCTCTCTCATCTGAGGAACGGCAGAGGTGCATGACCCTCAACCTGAGTCTGTACTGTGGGGGTTCAGGGCATCTGGTACGAAACTGCCCCGCCAAAGACTTGGATCGGCTACCGTGTTCACCAAGTTAGACCTCCGCTGAGCCTATAACCTGATCCGTATACGGGAGGGGGATGAATGGAAGACGGCCTTTAGGACTCGCTTTATCCATTTTGAGTACTTAGTCATGCCATTCGGGCTCTGCAACGCCCCAGCGACCTTTCAGCATCTGGTAAACAATGTCTTCAGAGACTACCTTGACCTGTTCGTGGTCATCTATCTCGATGACATCCTTATTTTCTCCCCCTCCTTAGAAGAACATCACAGACATGTTAAATGCATACTCAGCCGCCTTCGGGAACATGGGCTGTACGTAAAGGCGGAAAAGTGCGCCTTCGAATTTGCTGACATCTCCTTCCTGGGATTTCACATTTCCACTATGGGCACTATCATGGATCCTCAAAAAGTTACAGCCATTCTTGACTGTCCAACGCCAGTAGATAAAAGAGGGGTGCAGCGCTTCGTAGGCTTCGCTAACTTTTACAGGAAGTTTATTCAGGGATTTTCAGCAGTCATCCCTCCCATAACTCAGCTTACCAAGCAGAATGTCTGCTTTGTCTGGACCACTGAGGCACAGGCAGCCTTCCAGTCTCTGAAGAAACTGTTCACCTCTGCTCCCATTCTGAATCATCCCGACTCAGCACTGCCCTACATCCTAGAAGTGGATGCCTTGGAGACCGCAGTCGGGCGGTCCTCTCTCAGAGACAGATGCCCAAGGCCTCACTTCCCCCCATCGCTTTTTTCTCTCGGAAGCTTACTCCACCCAAGAGAAATTATGACGTTGGGGACAGAGAGCTGCTGGCTATTAAGTCCGCCCTGGAAGAATGGCGGTATCTTCTAGAAGGAGCAGTGCACCCTGTTCTGGTCTTCACAGACCACAAAAACCTGGAGTACCTGTGGACCACCAAAAGGCTAAAACCTCACCAGGCTCAATGGGCCTTATTCTTCTCCCGTTTCCAGCTCCATATTACGTACAGGCCCAGGTCAAACAACATCAAGCCGGACGCCCTGTCCAGAATGTTTCTTGAGCCTGGGAAGATTCCCCCTCTAGATACCATCCTGCCAGCCCACAGCTTCCTACTGGTCCAGGAGGACCTCCTAACACAGATAAGGCAGTCTCTAGCTGGCTCCACTGTGCCCATGGACTCTGAATTGTCTATAAAAGACGGGCTGTGGTGGTCGGGTACCCAAATCTTCGTGCCTGAGGAGCTCCGCTTAGAAGCCTTAGGGCTCTGCCATGACAAGTTAGCAGGATATTTTGGCAGCCGCGAAACAATTGAACTATTATCTCACACCTTCTGGTGGCCTCACATGAATGAGGACTGCAGAACCTATGTGGGCGCGTGTCCCACTTGTGCCCGAAACAAGACTGAAAGGAACAAGGCCTGGGGTTTGCTGAACCCGTTACCTATTCCTGAACGTCCTTGGTCCCACATTTCTATGGATTTTATTGTTGAGTTGCCTCCATCCGCGGGGTTTAACACCATCTTCGTAGTGGTAGACCGTCTCACCAAGATGGCATACTTCATCCCTATGCAGGGCACCCCCTCTGCAACAGAAACAGCCAGATCTTCATTAAAGAAATTGTCCGGCTGCACAGCATTCCCAATAACATTGTGTCTGATTGGGGGGTGCAGTTTACATCCCGAGTTTGGAGGTCTCTGTGTTCCATCTTAGGAATAGAACTGGCATTTTCATCAGCCTATCACCTGCAATCAAATGGCCAGACAGAGAGGACCAACCAGACCCTCGAGCAGTACTTCCGCTGCTACTCCTCGTACTCCCAGGATGATTGGGTCTCTCTGCTGCTGTTAGCCGAGTTCGCCTATAATAACGCTGTCAGGGACCGGTGTGACCAGAATTGTGTGGACTGCAACAGAGTGTACCAAACGCAGGTAAAGTGTAATAGTATGATTTACTATATGATAAATGAAATAACAAGAAACGTACCTCCAATATAGTGAAAAGTGAAAACAACCAGTAAATAAATCAACAGTGAACACACACACCAAAAAACAGACAAATCCAATATATACAGTACAAGGCATATCCTAATCATAAACTTGCCAGGGCAAGGGTCATACACGGGAGATCAAGCAGGGGAAAAGCTGGGAGAAGACAGGAGAGGGAAGAGGGGGTTAGGAGCTGGCCTGAGTGGGAAGGAAGAGATCAGGCTGCAGGATCAAGGTTGGAGTCCAGGGACAGGAGACGGGATGCTGGCTTCAAGAAACCAGGAACACAGGAACGCAAAGCAGAGGCACAAGGAGACAATACCAAGGCAAATTAACACAGCACTCCCCAGGTTTAAATACACTTCCTGCAATCAGTCTCAGGTGATGCCTTATTGCAGGAGATGATGTCAGGTCCTGACTGCCGAGAGACACCTGCTGGTGGACACCGGAACTGCTCAGCCTCCGACTGCTAAGGGACACCCGCTGGTGGACACCGGAACTGCGGCCCATAGGTCTGGGAGCTACAGTGTCATCAACAGGTGAAACTGTTCCTGACAGTACCCCCCCTCGAAGGAGCGACCTCTGGACGCTCCAACCAGCTATAGCAGAATGAGTCCAAAATGAAAGTGTCTCATGAGTCCAAGGAATGCCAGGTTCCAAATAAGAGGCCCAGAGGCCCTGCTGCCGGGATCCAAAAAGAAGCCAAGTGTTCCACCGCCTGGGTCTGGTAACTGGCTAGGTACCCCATTGGCCAGATTCCTAGAGGCATAGGATATTTGATCCCTCCAAACAGTAGGCATCCCAATGCTGGGGTACCATGGGTCATTTGCAACCTTAGCCCAGGGGTCATAGGGTCAGGGATGTGACACCACTGAACCTTTGACACCAGAATGTCTGGTTACAATCCTGTAGCTGGCAAGGCACAAATGGTGCTCTACCACTCCCCTGGAGCTCACCACTACCAAGGTCATGAAGGTCAACATGGCTACAAATTGCAAAAGGTATGTCCGGACCACCAGGCTTTGGTGCCATCGGAGCAGCGTATTGTAGGAGGGACCCAATTGAGGCAACTGAGAAAGGAACCTTAGGACAAACAGTTAAACCATGCCAGGTATACAAAGCCTCAGCAGTATCAGACCCAATGGCAAATAGAATCCTACCCTCCGAAGGACAATCCGGCATGGCAATAGGCATAGAGTAAATAAGATTCAGCTGAACTTAGCTCCAAGGATCATCAGAAGCGGGCTGGAGAGCAGGCATTGGATCAACAGGCACTGGATTATCGGACTGGACAGCGGGCAGAGAAACACCCGGCAGGGCAACAAGCAGAGGCACATTGGGCTAGTCAGTGGGCAGAGGCACATCAGGCTGGTCACCGGGTAGAGGCACATAAAGCTGGGCAGCGGGCAGAGGCACATCAGGCTGGACATCAGGCACCGGAACAGCAAGCTCGACAGTGGGCACCAGAACAGCAGGCTGGGAATCATTACCCAGATCATCAGACTGGACAGAAGGCACCATATCATCAGACTTGGACAGTGGGCACCGGTACATTAGGTTGGACAGCGGGCACCGGAACATCAGGTTGGACAGCGGGCACCAGGACAGCAGGTTGGACAGTGGGCACTGGAACAGCAGGCTGGACAGCAGGCACCAGATCAGCAGGCTGGACAGCGGGCACCGGATCGGCAGGCTGGAAAGCGGACACAGAATCAGTGGGCACCGGGTCATCAGGCACAGGATCAGTGGCCACCGGGTCATCAGGCACAGGATCAGTGGGCACCAGATCATCAGGCCCAGGATCAGTGGGCACCGGGTCATCAGGCACAGGATCAGCGGGCACTGGGTCATCAGGCACAGGATCAGCGGGCACCAGGTCATCAGGCACTGGATCAGCGGGCCCCGGGTCATCAGGCACCGGATCAGCGGGCACTGGGTCATCAGGCACCGGAACAGCAGGCACCGGGTCATCAGGCACTGGATCAGCGGGCACCGGGTCATCAGGCACTGGATCAGCGGGCACCGGGTCATCAGGCACTGGTTCGGCGGGCACCGGATCAGCAGGCACCGGGTCATCAGGCACATGATCAGTGGGCACTGGATCATCAGGCACAGGATCAGCAGGCACCGGGTCATCGGGTACAGGATCAGCGGGCACCTGGTCATCAGGCACAGGATCAGCAGGCACCGGAACTGTGGCCCATAGGTCTGGGAGCTACAGTGCCACCAACAGGTGAAACCATTCCTGACAAACGCAATCCACTCTACCACCAAGCAATCTCCGTTCTGGGCGAATTTCGGCTACCACCCCACTTCCCTACCTAATGTACGGAAAGCTTCGTACCCGCTGTACAGGATATCACCCAGTTCCTGGAAAAAAACAACAGTCTTCTGCAAGAGACCCTCGCGCAAACCCAGGAGTGCGACAAAAGAACATTTGATAAAGGGAGACAAGGAGAGTTGAACCTACAGCCTGGCGATCGGGTCTGGTTGGTCACCAAAAACCTGAGACTGTCATGCCCTTCCAAAAAGTTAGGTCCAAGATATATAGGACCTCTCCCAGTCAAGAGGAAAATCAACAATGTGGCTTATGAGCTGGACCTTCCCTCTTCACTTCGAGTTCATCCGGTATTCCATGTAAACCTGCTTAAACCAGTGACTAAGGATCCCTTCTTGGGATGGAAGACAGCTCCACCAGAACCAGTCCTGGTAGACGGAGAGGAGGAATTTGAGGTGGAAACCATCCTTGAATGCAGAAGGAGAGGGGGCACCACCCAGTTTCTGGTAAAATGGAAGGGATATGGACCTGAGGATAGCTCTTGGGAACCGGAAAATAATCGACATGCCAAAGAGCTTGTCAAGATATTTTGGAGGATCAACCCGGCCAAGAGAGCCCATTTGGGTATCTGGAGGCTGCCCCTTGGGGGGGCAATGTAAGGAACCATCCGGGGCCATTGGAAGGCCTATGCGTGGGCGCACGTAGCGTGCGAGCTCGTCCGTGTGTGTTTGCGCGCGATCACGCTCGCCTGTGCGCAGGACACGTGCATGTGGGCGCGTGCGTATGCGCCGGCATTGACGCCAAAATGCCCATTTAGCTCTCAGCACCCTGCAGTCAGTACTGTCCGTTCTACAGCATTCCTGCACCTGTGACCCCAGTGTTTTCTCTGAGAGACTTCCTGTATCTGTGACCCTGGCTTCCTGTTGTACTTTGTTTGCTTGCTGCCTGCCCTGACCCCAAGCCTGTCTACGACTATTCTTCTGCCTGATCCTTTGTACCTCTACTGCCCAAATGTTGCCGACCCTGCCTGTACCCGACTATCCGCCAGCCTGAACCACTTGTACCGCACTGCCAGCTTGTTACCGACCTGGCCTGTACCACCACCCTTCTGCCGGCCCGAGCTCCTGTGGACCTTCATCTGTCATCTGTGACCAAGTCCAGCCCTCATGCTCCCCTGTGCTCCTGAACTCCCTGTCTCCACTATCAGGGGTTCTCGAACCAGGGCTGTAAGTCAGACTCAACCACCAGGCATGTTACAGGCATATTGATCCAACAAGGGGCCAAAGCAAAAAGATACCATAATCTCAAATTTAACACCGTCACATCAGAAATACACAAATTAGAAGTCCTAAACAAACACAATCCAACACAGAACACCTCAAACTCCCTGCACAAACTTAGAGAGGATCTCAGAATCCTCTTAACTCAACGATATGAAAACCTCCTGATACAAAAGCAAGCTATTATGCCAATGCAAACAGGGCTGGAAAACTCTTGGCCACTAGGGTAAAAAACAGAATATCACACCTAATCCACCCTACATCCAACCATAAGATCACCAACCCCCAGGAGATTGCCTACCACTTTGCTGAATACTACGGAGGCTTATACAACCTTAGAAACGATGACACTACCTCCCAACCAACCATTAAGGACATTGAAGACTTCCTACATAAACTAAACCTACCTTCTCTTTCAGACACTCAACTACTTTGAACTCAACGCCCCATTCACTCAGAAGGAAATAGAACAATCCATAACCACACTTCCCAATGGAATGTTACCTGGTCCAGATGGACGTTCTAATGAGTATTATAAAATATACAGCTCCACATTATCCCCCTACTTGAACAAAGTGTTTACTGAGGCGGTATCATCTTCCTCTATCCCACAAGAAATGCTTAAAGCATACGTCATAAGGGTGCATTGGAGGTATATGACTATGGTACTATCAAAATTCGGGTTTGCAGTTCCAATTCTTTTTGCCATATTAGCACTATATTTTCAACCTACAGCACAAGTGTACACTTCGGGCCTCTTGTCTACACCATTCACAATTTCAAATGGGACCAGGCAGGGTTGCCCCCTCTCTCCCACCATATTTAACTTAACGATCGAACCCCTTACAGAGGCAATCAGAAATCATCCCTCAATAACTGGTTTTCAGTTCCAGACACAACAACGCGTCATTACACTTTTTGCAGGTGATAATATTCTTACTCTAAAAGACCCACATCACTCCCTCCCAGCAGCACACCAAGTTTTGTCCAAATTCAGCCAAATTTCCTACTATAAGGTCAACTTTTTCAAATCCCTGATTTTAAACCTCAACATCAGTAAACCAGCTAAAAATGCCCTACAAAATACCCTAATATTTAAATGTACACAAGGAATGCCATATCTAGGCATCACGATAACCAACAAAACATCTGAACTGCCATCCCCAAATCTATCCCCTCTTATTAACAAAATCAATGAACAGCTGAAAAACTTCTCCACACGAGAACTATCTTTGGCAGGCAGATTGGCATCCTTCAAAATAACGATACTGCCACAAATACTATACCTATTTAGATCACTTCCCATACCCCTACCAAAGCACTACTTAAAGACACTCTCGAGCATCCTTAGTAACTATGTGTGGCAGGGCAAAAATGCCCACTGTTCACACTTCGACCTAGTCCCCCACAGATTAGTAGGGGAAGCAGGATGGGTAGAAATCCAAGACTACTACCAAGCCGCCGATTTGGACCAACTTAAACTTTGGTTCTCTGGCACAGACCCTCTTCTCTGGGCCGAAATAGAAACAGCCCTAGCCCCCACTGACAACCTGTTTAACCTCCTCCTCTGTGACTCTTGGAAACCATGGAAAATATCCACACTACTACTACCATCTCAAGCATCAATTTTTGCATGGAGAGCGTTTAGTAAGCTACCCACTGCTAATGACATCAAGGGCCCACTAAAATACCCCCTTCCAACTTTAGAATATGTGATCCCATGGATCTCCGCTAAACTCATCAACTCAGTACACGATCTTATGCAAAACGATAAACCCAAAGCAGTAGCCACCCTCATGTTGGAATACAACCTACCCAGGGTATCCTACTTCACGTGTGCACGAATGTCACAATTTCTGTCCACACATCCTATCCCCGTAACTAGATTGCCAAGCATTATCTGGGATTTTTATTTCTCACAGAACACAACTAAAAGTGGAATTTTCATGTTCTACAATGCATTACAGAACAAAACTGTATTCCGGAAAACACCCACTGTGCAGAAATGGGAAATTGATCTCCATGGCCGATTCACCCATAATCAGTGGCGGAAGGCCCTACACTAGATTCATAAATTCTCAAAATGTGTCACCCACTGGGATTGGTCCATAAAAATTACCCACAGATGGTACTATACTCCCTACAGAATAGCCAAATTCTCCACATCATCTCCTCCCCATTGCTGGCGCAATTGTGGTCAGGTAGGGAACTTCTTACACATACTCTGGGGATGACCTAGCCTGAAGAGCTTCTGGACACAGGTTTTCAAACACATAGCTTCAATCACAGGCATTCTGAAGACTCCTGACCCTTCACTAGCAATTCTTAATATAGGGATCTATACATACCCACCACCCTTTAGAACAGTAATTACCCATATATTGTTGGCCTCCCGCCAGGTGATATTTCGGAATTGGAGATCAGATACTTCCCCAAATGTCTCTGAGGTGCTATGTTTAGTACAACAACACTACACATACGAAAGTCTCCTTGCTCTAAAGGACTTCAATAGTGACACGTTCACCAAAAACTGGGACATATGGACTAAGTCCCATATTTGAACTTTTCTGAGGACCTGTAATTATAAAGCGAGAAACAATAGAAAATCAGGTTTTAAACTCTCCATCATTTGTTACCAAATCCAGCACTGAATAAGTCTAAGTTCCAGCGACAAGTGTACCATGCACTCTCCTTCTTCTTCCCTCCCTATCCCTTACTACATGTCCCTCTCCATCTTTGCTACTTCCAACGTTTACCGAAGTTACCAAAAGGTTTTACTTGATTGATTGCATCTCGGTATTACCATGCATGCTATTTTCTGTACTGTGCTAACATAATCAATAATCTATGGATTGGGAAGCCAATGGTGGCGAACCCGAACTGGAGACACATTTTGTTCCCAATAGGGGTGTTGGGGTTTGAAATCGCCACTGCATTCATATGGAGAACCAACATATTAATATTGAACTAATGGAAAGGTATAGGTTCGAATGGACATTACTATACCTATTCTTTTGTAACCAGAGATTGCATTATTGAATTGTCAATGTTACATATCTACCTTTTGTTATATACTTCTGCAAAATTCCAATAAAAATCATTAAAAAAAAAAGATATCTGCAACCTGATATGTCAGAAATAGTGGACACCAGATGTAGACATCCTAGCCTCCAGATTCAACAAACTGACACTGTTTGTGGTCAGGATCAAGGATCCTATAGGATTATATCCTGACTTTAGGTTCCCTGATAATTCCTTGGTCCCTGGTTCAGGCTAATCTAGACCTTTTCCCTTCTGCAAATCCTGTCTTGCCTGCTCAAAAAGAGAGCAAGAGGGGAAGACTGTGATTCTCATTGTACCAAAATGGTCCAGAAGAACCTGATGCACAAACATACTCTGACTTCTAGCAAACGACTCCTGGGCTCTCCCCAACAGGTTAGACTAGCTGTCTAAGGGGCCTCCATTCCATCCTGCTTCTCAGTCCCTTGCTAAATGGCCAGGCTGTTGGAGCCCAGGTATTAAAAAATAGAGGGGTCTCTGAATATATCATTCCTACCTTGCTCAAAGCAAGAAAAGCCACTGCCCGAAAGATCCATTGTATCTGGAAATCCTTTAATTGGTGTGAACACAGGCAATTCAGTCCCAGAAATTACTCTATGCCTCTTATTCTGACCTTCCTACATTTGGGTCTTGACCAGAATTTAGCCCTAAAGTGGATGTAAACCTGATTCATGAAATTTGACTTGGGCACGTATATATGCAGTGTTTACTTATCTCTCTCCAAAGCACCAAGTCATGTGTCTTTCTGCTGTTTCTTTGCTCTGTAATCAGCATAACTTCTGACACATTCTCTGACAACTGAGATAAAATCAGCCTGACATTTTTGTTGGAGAGGGTTGCTATAAATAGATTAGAAGAGTGTTTGTCTTGTCACAGCACATTCCTTCCTTCCTCTGCCTATGTGAAGGGGTTGTGTGCCTTTCCTCCAATCAGCTGTCTCCCAGTGTATGCCAAGAATCCACTCCTACTGCTGAATGGGGAAGTACAAATTCTAACCCGATGTTAGAATTCTAAAGAATATAGCAAGCTGAGGCCAGCAGATATGCATGTAAAACTTATCTAGGGAGATTTGTTTCATTCATGTGTATCATCTGAGGCTGTTCACTTCACTTGGTACTTGGTATATGTGAGGGTTTACATCCACTTTAAGCACTCTGAAAGGTCAGATTTCAAGGTTGTTGTCCATTCTTTTTCAAAGACCTCTGGCTTCATACTCCCTTGTAAAAAAACTTTATTCAAAGTGTATCCCCCATGCAGCACCCTGTTCTTATTCCTTAGGATCTTAACTTCGTTTTCTCATCCCTGCAGAAACTAACATTAAAACCCATCAGGGATATTACCTTAGATGACCTCCCTGGCCAAATGGCCTTTTTGGTCACTGTCACATTGGCACAGACATGTCTCTGGGTGGGTGTCTCTCTCTTGTAAGGAGCTGTTTCTCCTCCTTCAAAATGACAAGGTAGTTTTTTGCCTAAGACCATACTTCCTTCCTTTGATGGTATAAGTCTTCCACCTGATAGGCATAGACTTACCATCCTTGTGCCCTGCTCCAAATCATCAAAAGGAAATCTCTCTTCTTTGCCTGGACATAGTCAGAACCATTAGAATTTACCTAAAAGCAACATGTTTGATCAGATAGATGCCTAGATGCATAGAGGGACTCAAAATCCCTAGAAGAACCTTTTGGTCTTTCAAGGAAAATAAATTACACGTCTAATTTCCTGACTACCTATCATATTTCTTGAGTTCTTGAACTACCAGGACAGGAAACAAATAACCACATTTTGGAAAGTAAACACCCCAAGGTATTTTCTGAAAGGCATAGTGAGTCATTTGAAAATGTCATTTTTTGCCACAAGTTTTTGGAACATGCATAAAATAAAATAAAAAGGTATTTTTTATACAAAGTTGTCAATTAAAAATATATTTTTAACACACATCATAGGCATAATTAAGTCGGGTAACAACCAGTGGTTTGAATGAAAAAAAAAGGCTGACAGTTTCCTGCATCAACAAAAGTGATGTTGATGCAGGGATCTCTCCTGTTTAGACATTGTGTCAGGGAAGAATTCTGAGAAGAACTGGCAAATATGGCAATATCCAATATGGCCGCGCAAATGCGCATTAGTGAATGGCACGCAATGGTGAACAGGCAACGGCGAACGGCATACGCAAAATGTGCTAATTGCCAGTGTTCACTGGCCTATATAAGGAAATTAGTGGCTCTCACAAATTGCTGGATTATCGTCAGCCTTGTATCCTGTGTTCCTGTGCCTTGTGCTTCTGCTTGATTACCCTTTACCAACCTGGCTCACCCCTGACCTGCTTTGACTTTTCTCTTGGCTCTGAACCAGGCTTGCTTCATGGACCTGCTCCTGCCTATCCCAGATTGACATCCTGTGTTTGACCTCGGCTTGATCTTGACTACGCTTTCTGCCTCTGCTCCTGACTGACTTCCTGTGTTTGAAGATCTGTCAGCACCTCCAGAGAATAATTGACTGTGACCACCTTCTCTGCTCCTGGGTGTCCTCACATCTGGAATCATCAGGCAGCTTCACCTTCAGGCAACCCGTGCATCTATGGGCTTAGCACCCTCTGTCACCACCTTCAAGGGTACTCTTCTGCACTCAGCCTCAAGGGAGCCCTCTCATCACCTCAGCCTCCAGTCTGGTATGTGACAGTATAATTCAGACATAGTGTCTGAGGCTGAAAGAGGTGCTTCCCTGTCTGTGCCAGCAAGTTACTGCCCTTACCCAAGTGGTGAAGAATTTGCAAGAAGGTTACTTTAAGTTGGAAGGTCATCTACAGAATCTTGCTGTGTCATCTGCACCTGTTAACCAGAATCCACCTGCTGCAACCTCCTCTTCAGCTCCTCCAGCCCAAGAACTTTCTACCTCTGCTCCCACTGTGGTGATGCCACCCCAGAACCCAGGATACCAGTCCCTGAAATGCTTCTCGGGGGACCGACGAAAGTTCAGAGCATTCCAGAACACCTGCCTTCTATATTTTGCACTCCAGCCAACGACTTTTCCTCTGGAAACTGTGAAAGTGGGGTTTATCATCTCACTCCTCTCAGATGAACCCCAGTCTTGGGCCCACCACCTGCTGGAGCAGAAAAGTCCTGTGCTCAACTCCCCGTTCTTTGACGCTATGGCACAACTCTACGACGATCCTCAACATGTGGCAACTGCAGAGACTGCCCTACATACCCTGCAACAAGGGCGACGCCTAGTTGAGGCTTATACCATAGACTTCCGGCTTGGTCTGTCGGAAGCCCATAAGGACAAATGAGCCAGAGTTAAGGCTCTTGCTACCTTTTAAGGCCTCATCAAACTGGTCATTCAGCTTGACCGCCGCTTGCGGGGATGACTAATTTCTACAGACCCACTTAGATGCTGCCCAGAGTTCCATCCTCACCTACATCTATGCCTATTTCTCCGTGTGCTCCTGAAGACCAACCAGAACCAATGCAGATTGGACTGGTACGTAGCGCTTTATCTCCAGATGAAAAGATGAAGTGGCATCAGAACAACCACTGTCTCTACTACAGATGTACTGGACACTTCCTTTGTAACTGTCCTGTGAGACCCAGTAAGTTCCTCCCTCCATGTCCTGTCTACTTCCAAGTTTCCAGATCTTCTCCAGTTCACCTTGTTTTACCCATCTCATTGCAGGTGGTGGAAGGAATGATCCAGTTCCAAGCAATCGTTGACTCCAGGATATGCAGTTGCTTCCTGGACATTACTTTGGCAAGAAAACTACAAATTCCACTTAAAAACAAGAAACAGAGACTTGAAGTCCATCTGTCTGTCCATGATGGGACCAGTCCCAGATCACTTCCTGTGAAACAAGAGACTATCCCTATCTTAATCCTGACAAACTCTGGTCACCAAGAATTCCTCTGTTTTGACATACTATGTTCCCCATCATTCTCAGAATTCCTTGGCTTCAGGCGCATAACCCTCAGATCAACTGGCCCTTGGGGAAAATTTCCTTCCAACCTGAATACTGCTTGCAGCACTGTTTTGCCCAAGAATCCAGTAACTCTTCAAGTTGTCTGACAGTCCAGCTTGTAACCAGTACCAGCCAAGTAATGCCACCAGCCTACCATGGGTACTTGCACGTATTCAACAAGAAGAAGGCTGATGCGCTACCTCCTCATCGGCCATATGACTGCCCTATTGAACAGGTGCAGAAAATCCTTTTGGCTGGATTTTTTCAATTATCTGAAATTGAAGTTGAAGCCTTATGACTAGAGTTGAGCGAACCCGAACTGTAAAGTTCGGGTTCGTACCGGACTTTAGGGTGTCCCGAACCCAAACCCGGACATTTGAGAAAAAGTCTGGGTTTGGGTATTTTTTTGCGCCTTTTGAATAGCTGCAGGGCAGCCAATCAACAAGCGTTTCACTCATTTGCCCTTAGAAGCCATCACAGCCATGCCTACTAATGGCATGGCTGTGATTGGCCAGTGCATCATGTGACCCAGCCTCCATATAAGCTGGAGTCACGTAGTGCTGAATGTCACGTCATGTCATACTAGTATAGGGAGAGGATCCTGCTGCTACTGTGAGGGCCAGATTAGCTAGCAAAAATCATCTCATACTAGTATAGGGAGAGATTCCTGCTGCTGGTGTGAGGGACAGATTAGCGTTATAAAATCATCTCATACTGGTGTAGGGAGAGGTTCCTGCTGCTGGTGTGAGGGACAGATTAGCATTATAAAATCATCTCATACTGGTGTAGGGAGAGGTTCCTGCTGCTGATGTGAGGGACAGATTAGCGTTATAAAACCATCTCATACTGGTGTAGGGAGAGGTTCCTGCTGTATTTCTGTATCCATGTTTTGACCATCAATTCTTATGGTAAAACTATTTTTTACTCTTATTTTTACAGATGTATTTGATGCATGTTTTATTGGCTCCTGACGAGTGGCACAGGCCACGAAACGCGTAGAGCCCACCACCACATATTTATACTGCATATATTTTATTGTATCTTATGGGTCCAATTATGTCGGGAACATACCATAGTTGTCTCAATGTATGCACTATTGTACTGGAACATTGTTCACTATGTACTATGAATTATGCATTGTTTTACTGCTGCATTGCCGATGAATAAAATACTTTTCATTCACAAACCTCAGCCGTCCTGCCTCATATAAAGTCCCAAACCTTCCTTTTTTTCAAATGATTTTCTAGGGATGGAGGCACTATTCTTTACCGGATCAGACCTCATTTAAAGTCCTATCCATGTGGTTCATGGTTTTTCATTTTCATTTTGCGGTCAGCAATTTAGGGTCAGTTGCTCTGCGGAACAGCACCACTTCACCACCAATGAGTAGGCCTCCATGCGAGACCTGTGTACCATATTGTGGTGTTTCAAGTACTCCACCAACATGGCCAGTGCCGATGACGCTGTTCTCAGCGTTACGATCCCACTTCTATGTCTCCTTGAAAAAACACATGGGGCGATGATGGAAAAAGATGTGGCACAGGAGGAAGAGGGGTAATTTCCATGGTTATCAGGCCAGTCATTCACAAGTGGCTCGGAGGGTGGGTTCCTGCACCAGCATAGGCCAGGTAAAAAAATTTCAAGCCAGGGCACAGTTCTGGAGGATGAGGAGGACGAGGATGATGAGAAGGAGGAGGAACCATGTTCACAGCAGGGTGGCACCCAACGCAGCTCGTGGGCATCACTGGAGCGTGGCTGGGGGGATACGGAGGACACAGATGACACACCTCCCACAGAGGACAGCTTGTCTTTGCCTTTGGCAGCCTGGCACACATGAGCGACTACATGCTGCAGTGCCTGCGCAACGATAGCCGAGTTGCCCACATTGTAACTTGTGCTGATTACTGGGTGGCCACCCTGCTGGATCCCTGTTACAAGGACAACGTGTTATCCTTAATTCCCTCACTGGAGTGTGATCGGAAGATGCGTGACTACTAGTGCACGCTGGTAGGCGCGCTGCTGAGGGCATTCCCAAATGACACCGGGGGCATGGCCGAAATGTGGAAAAGCTTTGTCAGCAGCATGCCACAACAAGCAGCACCACCACCTGATAGGCAACGTCTTAGCAGGAGACAGCATTTCAGCAACATGGTGGAACAGTATGTGTGCATACGCCTACACGTACTGACTGATGGGTCTGCCCCATTCAACTTCTGGGTCTCCAAATTGGGCACATGGCCTGAGCTTGTTCTTTATGCCTTGGAGGTGGTGGCCTGCCCTGCAGCCAGTGTATTGTCTGAATGTGTGTTTAGCACGGCAGGGGGCGTTATCACAGACAAGCGCAGCCACCTGTCCACAGCCAACATGGACAAGCTAACGTTTATTAAAATGAACCAGGCATGGATTCCACAAGACTTGTCTGTACCTTGTGCAGAATAGACATTTATACCGGCCTCACACAGCCATTGGTATACTTAAGTGAACTTAGTTTTTTTTTTTTACTATGTCTCAATATTTTGGGGGCTACCCCAATTAGAAAAACAAACAAAAACAGTGTTGGCTACCTCCTCCTCCACCGCCACTTCCACCACCTACACCGCCACAGTCGCCGCCTCCTAAACCCCCTACTCCACCTCCTCCATTTTTTATTTTTTTATGTGATTTTAAGTTATTTCCCTATCCACATTTGTTTGCAGGGCAATTGTCCTACTCTTCCCCCCATTTTGCTTCCTTTTGCAGCCTTCTAGCCCTTTCCAGGACAATTTTAGAGCCATTTTTGTGCCCAAAAGTTCGGGTCACCATTGACTTCAATGGTTTTCGGGGTTTGCGGTCAAGTTTGGGTCAAGTTCGGGGCTGAACTTGAACCTTTTTGCGAAGTTCGGCCGAACCCACCGAACCCAAACATCCAGGTGTCCGCTCAACTCTACTTACGACTTTATATTGATGAAAGTCTCGAGAAAGGATTCATTCATCCATCTTCTTCACCTATCACCTTCACCTAGGAGACAAATGGAAAACAACATTTCGAACCCGCTTCAGGCACTTTGAATACCTTGTCATGCCTTTCGGGCTATGCAATGCCCCAGCCACCTTTTAACACTTTGTGAACAACATTTTCAGAGCGTTATTTGGATCACTTTGTGATAGTGTACCTAGATGATATTCTTATTTTCTCTGCCATCCTGGATCTTCGCACAATACATGTAAAGAAAGTCTTGTCCACATTGAGGCAGTACAGACTATATGGAAAGGCAGAAAAATGCAAATTCAAGAGACTATCAATCCAATTCTTGGGGCTTATCATATCCAGATGGGATTTCTACAGATCCACAAAAGGTGGCTGCCATCATTAATTGGCCTGCGTCGACTGATAAGAAAGGCATCTAGAGGTTTGTGGGCTTTGCCAATTTTTATAGAAGATTTGTCAAAAATTTTTCCACCCATTTCTCCCATCACCCAGCTGACCCGTCAGCATGTCAGGTTTCAATGGTCCAAGGAAACCCAGGTGGCATTTGAGAAATTAAAGACTCTGTTTACATCTGCTCCAGTATTACAACACGCAGATCCAGCCTTGCCCATCGTTCTCAAGGTTGATGTCTCAGAAGTTGCCACAGGAGCCATTCTATCACACCGTCAAGAACCCAAAGTTCTGCTTCACCCAGTAGCCTTCTTCTCCAGGAAAATTAGTCAGCCAGAGAAGGACTATGATGTGGGTGACCGAGAACTGCTGGCCATTAAATCAGCCCTGCAAGATTGACAATACCTGCTGGAAGGTGCTGCTCATCCCATCTTGATATTTACAGATCATAAGAATTTGGAATATCTCAGAACTGCCAAACAATTAAGACCACAACAGGCCCGATGGGCTTTATTCTTTTCAAGATTCAATTTTCATTTTACCTATCGCCCAGGGTTCAAGAACAGGAAAGCTGATGCCCTTTCTCACATGTTCCCAGAAATTCTGGAAATAGCTGCTCCCAGTACTATTCTGTCACCACATAACTTATAACTGATCCAACCTGATCTAGGTACATCAATCAAGCAAGCTTCTGCTTTGTGCCCTGAATCTGAAATCCTCGTGTTTATAATGTGAGCACAAGATTTTCATCCCTCAAGAAGTGAGACCTCAAGTTTTTAAGGCCTGGCATGATTTTCTGCTTGCAGGTCACTTTGGAGTTTAAAAAATGTGTGAACTCATTCAAAGATCCTTCTGGTGGCTCAACCTACGACAAGATTGTAAAAACTGTAATGTAAATTCTTGTGTGACCTGTCTTCACAATTAAGGCAGTAATAAAATGCCTGGGGCCTGCTGAGACTTCTCCATATTCCAGAACAACCCTGCAAAATGCTATCAGTGGATTTCATTGTGGACTTACCCCCCTCAGATGGATTCACCACCATCCTGGTAGTTGGGGACAGATTGTCCAAGATGGCCCACTTTTTACCCATAATAAGCACTCCCTCAGCCACAGATACGGCACATTTTTCAAAGAAATTGCATGGATTACCCAGCAGCATTGTCTCCGACAGAGGGGTGCAATTTCCTTCCAGAGATTTCTGGAAATCTCTGTGCAAAGTCCTAAAAATGCGAGTTTCTGTCCTCTGCATACCACCCACAAAGTAATGTACAGACAGAAAGAACTAATCAGATTTTGGAGCAGTACCTGAGATGTTTCTATTCATTCACCCAAGACAATTGGGCATCTCTTCTGCAATGTGCCGATTTTGCTTATTACAATTCAGTCCATGCATCTACCAACCAATCACCATTCTGGGCAAACTACGGTTTCAACCCCTCCTTTCTACCAGATGTTATCCCAGAAGCTTCAGTACCTGCAGTCCAGGATAGGCTGACCTTCATCCAAACCAACTACCAAACACTTCAGAAAGCCACGCAGAAAGCTCAGCAGGATTACAAAAGACATTTTGACATAAATAGAAGAGTTAATCTTGTGCTGAAGGTTGGGGACAAGGTTTGGCTTTCCACAGCAATGTTAGTGCAAATAAAAAAAGTATCATGGACAGTACTCAATTTTTATCCCCCACAGCAAACCTCAAACTCAGGTGTCCCTCTCGGAAATTGCGCCCAAGGTTTATTGGACCTTTTGAGATTAAGAGAAAAATTAACCCTGTAGCATTTGAACTGAACCTACCCAAGCTTGTATAAAATCCATCCAGTCTTCCGTGTCTCCTTACTCAAACCAGCAGTGTCTAGCTCATTTCCTGAAAGAGAAGAGCCTCCTCCACCACCAGTTACTGTAGGAGTAGACACAGAGTTTGAAGTGGAAGCCATTGTGGATGGTCGAAGGAGGGGGAGACAAGTGCAATACCTCATTAAATGGAAAGGATATCCACCTGAGGAGAACTCATGGGAACCAGCAAATAACATGCATGCTCCTAAACTTCTTCAGGAGTTCTTCAACAGATTCCCAGAAAAACGGGCATGCATGGGCATCCGGAAGCTGCCCCTTGGGGAGGGGGGCACTGTCAGGAAAGAATTCTGAGAAGAACTGGCAAATATGCCAATATGCAATATGGCTGCGCTAATTCACGCATGCACATTAGCGAGCAATGGTGAACAGGCGTTCGTGACGGCGAACGTGCGTACGCAAAGCGTGCTAATTGCCAGTGTTCACTGGCCTATATAAGGAAACCAGTGGCTCTCACAAATTTCTGGATTATCGTCAGCCTTGTATCCTGTGTTCCTGTGCCTTATGCTTCTGCTTGACTACTGGTTACCAACCCGGCTCACCCCTGACCTGCTCTGGCTTCTCTCCTGGCTCTGAACCCGGCTTGCTTCATGGACCTGCTCCTGCCTATTCCAGATTTACAGCCTGTGTTTGACCCCGGCTTGATCTCGACTACACTTTCTGCCTCTGCTCCTGACTGACTTCCTGGGGTTGACCCCCGGCCTGGCTTCTGACTTTGCTCCTGCTTTACCCATGTTTCAAGACCCAGTAGCACCTCCAGAGAATCATTGGCTGTGACCACCTTCTCTGCTCCTGGGTGTCCTCGCATCTGGAATCATCAGGTAGCTTCACCTTCAGGCAACCCGTGCATCTTTGGGCATAGCACCCTCTGTCACCACCTTCAGGGGTACTCTGCACTCAGCCACAAGAGGAGCCCTCTCATCACCTCAGCCTCCAGTCTGGTATGTGACACATTGTATTCTGATGGGGATGCCCTCACCTCCAGAATACATTGAATAGAATACATTAATTAACACTTGCAGCCATTGGCTGAAAGCGTTGATCGAATGCTGGTTTTCCAGCATGACCATTCGACAGAAGCCAGTAATTGGATCGGATCCTGTTGGACAAACTACTGTACACATAAACTGAAAGTCAGCTGGTTCCTGCTTAACTGGCCAATTTTCAGGCCGTGTCTACCGGGTTTTAGAATGACTTTTTTCATTCTGACACTTGACTTGTTCCCGGTACCCTTCTTTTCACCTGCTCTACATAACAGGCATACTATCATCGGACTGGACAGGACATTGTACATTACAGGCACCATTGGACTTGTGTAGGCATCAGCTTGTGGTGGGACAGCATTTTAGGGCACTTCCATCCAGGGGGGCAGAGAGGGGATTTCAGCACCCCAGGATATCCTCTCTGGCCCACTCCGGGTGGGTGGGCTAGAGGCTAGTGGGCAGTTCAGCTAGGTGGGCATTTAGTGATAGGGTAGGTAGCCTAGCAGGGAGGGGTGGTGGGATGGTGGGGACACTGGGATATGGTAGGGACGGCTGGGGCACTGTCATGCTTATTTTTGTTTTCAATGAATGTAGTTGACTTTCAGGTTGGTGCAGTGTTGTTTTTTATTTTTCCAGTTTTTGGGTTTTAGAATTACACTCCAAAACACATTCTGCATTTTGGTACTCCTTCTGAGTATGGCAATATCACGTGCATAAGACTTTTTCATCCTCACCACACAGAATAGCCCAAAATTCAAGGAGCACCTTCAGGCCTTCTAGGGGCATAAATTATACATCTAATTTCCTGACTACCTAGCACGTTTTTGTGATGTCCTGGAGCACCAGAACAGTGGAAACACCCACAAAATGACCAGATTTTGGAAAACAAACATCTCAAGGTATCTTCTAAGAGGCATGATGGGTCTTTTGAAAACTTTTTACACAAAATTGTCAATTATTAGAATATTTCTAAAATGCAGCTCGGAGGCATAGTGAGTCTTTTGAACAACTGTAATAAAAGAACACAAGAGCCCATCTAAGTGCAGCAATTAGGACAAAATTTAATGAACGCTTTGTTCAAACTACTCACAAGAGTAAGATAATAGGTATTGTAAGCACATCCTCTCTCTGTGGTGACAGATCTGACCATCTCTCAGTGTCTGCGGGCTCTGGAGGTATGCAGCCAGTGGATTCCAGGTGAGTGGATTCACTCAGGTGACGTCAGTACTAGGCCGCCCGTGCTGCCCATGGCCCCCTGGGAACGCCGGAAGAAAGGCCTGAGGAAGGAACGCATGCTCCGACAATGCATCACCTTGGCAACCCCTCAGTACTAGCCATCTGCACTGCCCACGGCCCCCAGGAACGCTGGAACCCACTGGCTGCGTACCTTCAGAGCCCGCATACGCTGAATTCTGGTCAGATCTGTCACCACAGAGAGAGAATGTGCTTACAATACCAATGCCTGCTATTATCTTACTTTTGTGAGTAGTTTGAACATAGTGTACATTAAATATTGTCCTGATTGCTGCACTTAAATGGGCGCTTGTGTTCTTTTATTACAGTTGGTCACAAGAAGCTTCACACTTGCCACTGCTCGGGCACAGACTCGATGTCCGCTCGAGACCCGCTGTAACCTGTAACAGCTGCAGAACAGGGAACCGCCGATGTAAACACGGCGGTTCTCCATTCTGTGACAGGGGACATGACAGATCTACTGATCCCTGTCACTGGGATCAGTTAGATCTGTTATGTCCCGGCCAGCCCATCCCCCACACAGTTAGAACACATGCAGGGAACACAGTTAACTCCTTCGCTGCCCCCTTAGTGTTTACCTCCTTCCCTGTCAATGGCATTTATACAGTAATCAGTGGACATTTACATTTCTGATCGCTGTAAAAATGTCATTGGACCCAAAAAATTGTCAAAAATGTCCAACATGTCCGCCGCAATATCGCAGGCGCGATAAAAATCGCAGATCGCCGCCATTACTAGTAAAAAAAAAAAAATTGTAAAAACGCCGTAAATCAATTCCCATAGTTTGGAGATGGGATAACTTTTGCACTAAACAATCAATATATGCCGATTGTGATTTTTTTTACCAAAAATATGTAGAAGAATACATATTGGCCAAAACTGATGAATAATCTTCTTTTTTATATTTTTATTGGATATTTATTATAGCAAAAAAGTAAAAAATATTGTTCTTTTTTCAAAATCGTCGCTCTTTGTTTCTTTATAGCGCAAAAAATAAAAACTGCAGAGGTGATCAAATACCACCAAAAGAAAGCCCTACTTGTGGGAAAAAAATTATAAAAATTTTGTTTGGGTACAACGTCGCACGACCGTGCAATTGTCATTCAAAATGCACCAGCGCTGAAAGCCTAAAATTGGTCTGGGCAGGAGGGGGGTTTAAGTGCCCAGTAAGCAAATGGTTAAGAAAATTAAATTATTTTTTTTACACAAAGTTGTCACTTTATAAAGGCTAGACATTATTTTACCTTAATGAATTCCCCACATTAAGGTAAACAATGTACCCAGTATTTGCAACGCCCCCTCATCTCCCTGTATACTTACCTAAGTCCTATCTCAATCCAGCGATGTGCTCTGCAGTGGACCTCTCCTCTCTGTGCTCACAGAGGCAGAGAGCAGGGAAATGAGCCATGCTGTGTGCGTCAGTAGACACACACAGCCCAGGTTGGAATCAAGCCCACAGGTGTGCCCCCAATAGCAAGCAGCTTGCTATGGGACCACACAAAGAAATAGAGGAGCCAATTAAGAGCCAGGAGCTCTGGCAGGGGACCCCAGAACCCCAGAAGTAAGCATAACACTTTGTTATTTTAGAAAAAAGGCTTTATGACCACTTTAATAAGGTATTTTTCATACACAGTGTGGTAATACTTGAATTACAATCCAATACACATCCTGCTACTTCTCCCAAGAATGGCGATACCACATGTGTGAGACTTTTTCAATGTTTGGACTGATTATGTTCCAGGCCTCATGGTTGTCTCCTTTGTGGCTGTTTCACATGCCAGACCTTTGCAACTAAACATTCTGGCTGTGTGGGACAAACAGACTTGGTCCTTGGACCATCCCATGCTTCTGACCCCCAAAGCCAGACTGTCCCTAGTATGGTGGAATTCAAACCTAGCGCTGGAGTTTTTCCTTTCTTCCACAGTACAGGGGACTTGGTGGTTAGACTCACCTTGCAATCATTATTTTGGAACTCAGGAAGATTCGGTTGTCCTCTATTGTGAGGACATCCGACAAAAATCCAGTCAAATTATACCATAACCATGGCCTACATCAACCATCAAGGGGACACCAGAAGTCACATAGCTCTAAGGCTAGCAGGCTTGATCCTCTCTTGGGCAGAATATCACCTTCCAGCCCTGTCTGCCATCTACATGCTAGGTGTGGAAAATTGGCAGGGGGTGTTCTCAGTTGTCTGCAACTGGATCTCAGAGAATGTGCTTTCTATTCAGAGGTCTTTCAAGCTGTTTGCCAGGTGTGGGAGACAGGAGACTTGAACTCCTTTTTCCCAATGACATGGAAGGTTCACATGATAGATGCCAGCCTATCAGGCTGGGGAGGTTTTCTGGACACCCAACCAGAATTCAGCTGGACTATGCTACAGCAGTGTTCTATATTAATGATAAGGGAGGCACCAGAAATTGTGCAGCTTAAAGAGAAACTGACCTGATTGTGGCGTGGACAGACCTGAGGTGTTCCAAGCCATTTACCACAGGTGGGAGATGCTGGCCATTTATCTCCTGGCATCCAGGTTGATCAACAAACGGCAGGTTTGTCACCAGGCCTAGTTACCTTTGGGCCTTCACAGTGGAAGCTCTGGTGGCTCAGTGTGATCAGTTCAACCTGTTCTTTGCCTTTCCCCCTTAAACGCTGTTTCTTGTCTGCTCTGCAGGATTGAAATGGGGACCTTCACGGAGATGCTATTTGCACATGACTAGTCCAGGGGGACGTGGTACTCTCCATTTTCTACCCTTGGGGTGTACTGAAAAAGAGTAGGACATGCTGCATTTTTATTCGGCGCAGAATAGCCTGTTGTGATGCACTGCTCCATAATGTAACACGTTGCAATTCATAGAAATTAATGAGATGTAATGTTATGACATTTCAATAAAGTTTAGGGGGAAAAAAAGGCAAACACTGGGATACATTGTAACAACGCATCACACTGCCCCTACATAAAGGGCGCCAGTGGGTGCATTTTATACATCTGATCACTGGTATGAATGGCCCTTAAAGTATGTTTGTTGGTTGCTAACAAATCAAATTATATACAAAAGTATGAGTATACAAAGTTACATAGTTAGTCAGGTTGAAAAAAGACACAAGTCCATCTAGTTCACCCAATAAAAAAACAAAAACAAACCCTAAACCCACAGTTGATCCAAAGTATATATTACAAATAGAAATCAAGTGCGAATGGGACCACCATCATTTCAAGAAGGAAAAACATCAATTTATTAAGATTATAGAAGAAAGTGGTAGTCCTATTATTAATTTGGTGCATAACAAAAAGTTTGGCTCTGTTATCTTCTACTACAATGTCCGTCTACAATGAGGACATGTGTTGGACTTGACTCATTGTGATCTGCTGTCTCCCTGAACATCTTGTGTACCCTAAGCAGTTTTTATTGGACAAAAGGGCCATTCCAGAATTTCGTTGTAGAAGTACATATCCTTTAAATCTCCTTTAAGCCATACTTTTCTTGCATGATCCACTAGATGGCAGCATGGAAGTATTATTGAATTATTTTGTCATACCGTTTTGAACTATGATTATGATGCTTACATTGCATATTAAACAAACTAGGAAATGGTCCATAAAAAAGCAAACCACTAAGAGTGGTTATATATTTCCCAGAAGTTGTTTATTTTATAAAATTGGTCATCTTAGATTGTAAGCTCTAACGAGCAGGGCCCCCGGATTCCTCTTGTACCAAGTTGTATTGTCACTGTAATGCCTGCCTTCGTTTTGTAAAGCGCAGCGCAAACTGTTGCCGCTATCTAAATCCTATATAATAATAATAATAATTTTAAAATGATGTAAGAGTTTATACAATAATTATGATCATTTCTTGTTGCATTGTTTTCTACAATACCTTTTCAATAATGCCAGAACAATTGTATGTAAAATGTATCAGACTTTTTTTTTAAGTCTTGTTTTCTGTGGCCAGTAAGAAAGATAAACAGGTGGGAAAGGGTGGGTGAAGCTAAACTTTTGGATGCACTGTTCCTCAAAAATAAAGTATCCTCTATTTTGTTCTTCACATGTCCCATTCCTATTGCCATGGTTTTTAAACAGTCTTACTCTAGGTTATGTGGAGTTACATCATCAAAGCTACCAATAAGATTCAGTGGTGGCTGGTGTTTTTTTTTTTGGGGGGGTGGGGCAATCAATCACACCCCTTGGGCGGTGAGTGGCACATAACCAGCACCCCCCCCCCCCCACGGCGAGCCCGACACTTAACCAGCACCCCCCCGCCAGCGGCTCTAATCACGTGCTTCAGAAACACCCCAGCCTCCCTGTATGCAGATCAGGGGGACGGATGCATGGATGGGGGGGGGGGAGGGTGGCACCCTTGTGCCCCTAATGCACGGGCCGTACTGATCAGATTTAAACTAAAGTTAGATAAAACAAGATAATTAGTGCAACAGGTTCAATAACAAAAAATTATTTCAAGGTTAGTCAAAGACACTATCTTTCAACATAATGAACCAAATCATAGTCAGTGATTTTAGTAATGTGCTAGCATGTTTGAGCAGATGCTGGGCCAAGCTCTCTGCCATAGAAGTGAATAATTTCTGACCACAGAGACTGGGCCATTTTTTTCTCCCACTGACCACAGATTCATAGCATTTTTCTTCTCAGTGACCACAGACACTGGGGCATACGTCCTCCTGGGGACTTCTGACTTTGCTTTTTTTTTTTTCCCTCCATCTGACCAGCAATGTGAGGGACTACATGCGCCTCATGTCATCTATGCATCAAGGTGTTCCTTGTTCTCAAGTTTTTAGAGGAGGAAGAAAGTTAAAAAATCTTAATGTTACAAGAAGCAATTTCGCTAATTTCCTTTTTAGTAGTGTCTTACATAAAAAAAAAAAACAACAAAATGGCCAATTTACCCCGTACCTGTATTTTTACAGTCCTAGTTATTTTACCTAAAAATAATTTCTTCATCAAAACTGCTCAGTTAACAGTGCTAAATACTACACAGGTGTAGAATAACTTTCCATGAAATTGATGTTAAGTTATTGAAATTCTCTATTTCTCATGAGTTTAAGTTATCCTATGAACTTGTACTGTATTGTATATTATCTGCATTTCAAATGGATCCATCCAAAATGGTAACCCCAGAAGACGTATTCTAATACGAAACGCGTCAATAGTCTGATACTTTGAATTGCTGCGTTCATGTTACCAACTTACCTCAATATAGATTTGAAGAATTTTTGACTTTTTAACCTAAATTAATACACCTCATCACCCGAGGTTTTACACTATCCTGAGTCTCTTTCGTCCCCCTCGGTCATTCATGAATCTGGAGCCACCAGTTAATCCCACCCCTTATCCGCTGTCATCACGGGCGGGTGGCAGAATCTCCTTGGCTTCCCTGTCTTACAAGTAAGACCTACCAAATCGTTTGGGAGTGTGTGACGTACTATCCCCATGAAAGGAGGCAGATACCCAAGCGACGGAGGAACCCGGGACCTATAGGAGCCGACTTCAAAGGCATCTTCTTTACCCCTGGAGACCGTCTGGACCATCTGCGGAGAGTGTGACGTACCTATCCACATCCACCATTGTCCAGTATCCCTTTGAGTGTTCGGTGCCTTATCTAATCAGGTGTCTGGTAAGCCTCCATTTTACCATTATTTGAGGATTTTACATTCATCTGTATTGGACTGTTTCTATCACTCCCACTGAAGAGAACCTTCACAGCATGTTTTTATATATTGACTGTCACAAATTTTTTACTTATAATATATGTTTTCCACCTACCTTTCACATATAAGGTTTACTTATTATTATCCATTGAATTGTAATGGTGTAATTTGAATTCTTCTACACGGGTTGAACGCTATATCATTATTATTTTTTAAATGGATCCATATCCTACTGGCTTTATAGAACATCACAATTATTGCTTTTCAGAAGTTTATTTAAAGTAGTATTAAAACCAAAAATAAAATATATTGTAGCTTACCAGTCATTTAGATATGGTGGTTGTGTTCCTTTTCTTTGTTTAATTCTGTTTTTCCCTCTATTTTCACTGGTGATCTGGCCAGCAACACACCTCCTGTTTTACTGTGCCCCCATAAGGTGCACAGAGGACACCATTGGACAGCAGAATTACAAGTCTGGGGGGGGGGGGGTAGGAATTAGTGTTAGATGTAGTAGACTTAAATACACTAACACACTGAAGCCCAACTCCAGCTAACACTGTATGAGCAGTTACAGTAAATATTTTTTTCCTTTGGGATAAAGGTCTACATAAATAATAAAAGCTGATTATTGTAAGCGCCCATGTCAGTGGTAAATGGTTTGTCTCATCCCTGTAATTGATACATCTGCAAGAGAGCTTGTTCTTTTGAAAAACAACAGACTTACTGGCCAGATCACCAGGTGAAAATAGAGGAAAGAAACCTTAAAAAATAAACATAATGCAGCCATCATATCTAAGAATTGGAAAGCTGCAATATAATGTAACCAGGTGCTGGGCTACAGCAATATGGAGATGGATACATTACCCTTTATTCTCTCCCTCTACTGAGATACTGATGTTATTCTGCACCAGCCTTCTCCGGCCAGCAGAGGGAGAGCTAAAGCCAAGCAAGCCCATAGCCTTCTATGCAGAACACTCAGAATCCTGGGATTTGTAGTTTGAGATGGCAGTCATATAATGGCTATGCTATCATGGTTATAAGACCTCCCAATATGTACTGTGCAGTAGGAGGAGTGGAGAGAAGTTTTTTTTATTAAACTGCCCAGGAAAACTATTCTTCTTGGCCCCGAGGGAATTAGAGAGGGAGTACCTCTATATGAATATTCGCCTACCAGCTGGAGACCATACCAGTGCAGACCAAAGCCTGAGACTGAGAGTGAGGACACCCAGGGGCAGTGCAGCACTGCCCATGTCACAGCACCTGCACCACTGCCCCAGGGAGACTGGAGTGTCCACTCATCTTTTGTTTCCCAGCATTGTGATTTCCTGTGTATGTTAGTACACCTGGTGTGTCAGAGGGGCTGAGGTTCTTGAGAAGGGTAAAGCAAAGTAAAAGAGGACCAATCCTATCCAGCAGTTCCTATGGGGGTAGAACTGCATAGATAAATATCTAAAAGATCAACTTGATGTTATAAATGTTATCCATATGTGTTAATATTTTAAAAAACTGTTCCTATGTATAATTAGGATTGCAATTATATACAGGTATGTACTGTACACGGGGCCACCCATAATTCCCCATTATATACATAGGCTCTGCTTTCTATTTACCAATAGACAAAAAAAAACCTCCTGTGCTTGAATGTGTTACTCAGATATGTAAGACACTTATTTTTTATTTCAATCTTGATGTGAACAGAAATGCCATGCTTTGCTGCCCTGCTGAGACTGGGATAGTCTGGACAAACTGCAGCCATAAAGAAACGGAGGGCGGACTAGCCTTATGCATTATCCTTAGATATTCTCTATTAACAAAAATCTGAAATTGTAGATATACTCACAAACCAACGTTTCTACAAGCTCATCAGAACAAATCCATGTGATTCTTGCATATCATGTAAACACATAAGAAGGTAAAATGCAAGTCAGAAAGGCTAATGCCTAATCTGCCCTTGCAGGCTCCTCTCTGTAGGCTATATGTCATGTCCACTCAGAGTCAGATTTGGGGAACACAAGTGTAGTATTGTTAAGGGCAAGGGTAAATACTCTGTACCTTGAGACTTCAAGCAGGTCCACAATGGAGACCCGTCAGGCCATAGTAGGAGATAATGACCAGAACCAGAAACTCTGCAGGACAGAGAGATATCGGATATGATACATGGGATAGTACATTGAACCCAAACTCCTAGTGATGACGCTCTTCCGGCTAAAATCCTGAGTATAAAGTGTCCCCTTCTCACATACTATTACAACATTTGTGTATACTCCATCTTTTACATCTATCATTTGGTATAGACTCCAGACATACATATACACAGGTGCGTTGCATATACTCAGTTTCTAACCCACTTTGGACCATGGTTTTAAAGGTATTTACTTGGGAGATCCGGAAGAATTACATTTAACAACCAGAAAGCCATTTCAGATCACTACACTTTTTTTTAGGTCATTATCTAAGCATGTCTACCATATAGGGCTTTAGCACCCATCCACAAGGATAAGGTAATCTGTAAGTTGAGCATCTTCACAAATATATGGATGAAAACATTGTTACATCACTATCACCATTATGAGCGTCTTTTACTCATGGTGTGAAGATAATTACTATGGCAATTTATACAGGTCGCTCTTTAGTGCGACAGGAGGAGTTTATTATGAGTCTCTCTCTTTATTCCTTTACTTGTTTGTTTTTATTTATTATATTACTATAGTTTTTTACTAATTTAAAAGATGAATTTCCCATTTCCTACCTTTAGAATTAGTAGGTTAGTCCCACATGGGTCTCCTAAATAAGGAATATATAAAAAGCAATAAGGATAGTTATTATTTTTGGATTTAGAGCTTTCAGATGTATGGAAGAAGTGCATTACAGGTTTCATGTGTGTATATGTGCATTTATACATATACATTTATGTATATACTGTATATACAGTGTATATATATATATATATATATATATATATATATATATAAAGTATCTCACAAAAGTGAGTACACCCCTCACATTTTTGTAAATATTTTATTCTATCTTTTCATGTGACAACACTGAAGAAATTACTCTTTTCTACAATGTAAAGCAGTGAGTGTACAGCTTGTATAACAGTGTAAATTTGCTGACCCCTCAAAATAACTCAACACACAGCTTTTAATGTCGAAACCGTTGGCAACAAAAGTGAATACACCCCTAAGTGAAAATGTCCAAATTGGGCCCAAACTGTCAAAATTTTGTGTGGCCACCATTATTTTCCAGCACTGCCTTAACCCTCTTGGGCATGGAGTTCACCAGAGCTTCACAGGTTGCCACTGGAGTCCTCTTCCACTCCTCCACGATGACATCACAGAGCTGGTGGATGTTAGAAACCTTGCGCTCCTCCACCTTCCGTTTGAGGATGTTTAATAGGGTTTAGGTCTGGAGACTTGCTTGGCCAGTCCCATCACCTTTACCCTCCGCTTCTTTAGCAAGGCAGTGGTTGTCTTGGAGTGGTGTATGAGGTGGGTTTCATGTTGGAATACTGCCCTGCGGCCCAGTTTCCAAAGGGAGGGGTTAATACTCATCTTCAATATGTCACAGTACATGTTGGCATTCATGGTTCCCTCCATGAACTGTAGCTCCCCAGTGCCGGCAGCACTCATGGAGACCCAGACCATGACACACCCACCACCATGCTTCACTGTAGGCAAGATACACTTGTCTTTGTACTCTTCACCTGGCTGCCGCCACACACGCTTGACGCCATCTGAACCAAATTAGTTTATCTTGGTCTCATCAGACCACAGGACATATGGTTGATCTGACAAAAGGGCTCAGTGAGATGTAGTAAATCCCCATTACAGGTAGGGACCGCGGGCCCCTTGGTTGTGTAGCAAAGTCCAAGTGCCCAGCTGTCCTTCTGTGGCTATTGGTCCCAGCACCCCCTCTTTAGGCACTGCCAATCCACCTGGCAGCAGTTGCTCCTTTCACTAGGCCTCCCAGCTAATCTTCCACAGTCCTCCCATACTGACTCTGCATCCATCTCAGACTGCTTTCACCCAGTCCTTTCAGGCTGCCTCTCATTCCTCCCTGACTGTACCAGTCACCAGCCCACTAACTAGGGGGTTACCCTCAAGGGCCCACCGACAGCCTCCTAGTACTCCATCTCCAGCTTCCACCTGAACTCTCTCCTGCCCTGCTGGCAGGGGAGAGCTGGCAGCCTTAAGCCTGGGGGGCAAATCCAGTCGAGTGGCCCATTGTACCACTGAATCAGCTCACCATCCATACCCACCTGGTTTTATAATGGATATTGATGTTATGAAGCAAGGCAAATATGACACGGCATGACCCCGATCTTGGTAAAAAGCCGATGATTCAGCTCTTTACCCATCTGATTGGCTGTGTCCAAAAACAACTGATCACATGTAAATGCAGAAGTGTTGTTTATCGGCTCTCCTTGCCTCACACTGACAGAGTGTGAGGAGAGCCCAGCAGCGGCATCTTACAGGGGAGACCAGTACAGATAATCAGGGCACTGATTACAGTGCAGCCCTAGTAGTGCCCACCAGTGACATCAATCAGTGCTGCCTTTCAGTGCGCATCAGTGCTGCCCATCATTGCCACCCATTAGTGCCCATCATTGCTACCCATCAGTGCCAAATAGTATCGCCCATAAGTGCCCTGAAAACAAGGGGTAGAGGAATTGGTGCAAAGGTAGACACCAGGCAAAGGCTGTAAGGTACTGGGGGGGGGGACACATGGAATCCCTGAGAGAGCAGGAGCTCTGGGGGAAGTTGGAGATAGTCCACGTCCCATGGCATATCCTGAAGTAGCTTTCTTGGAGGCAGACTTGTGGAAGCAGAAGCAGCTCTGGAGGAAACAAGGAGACACACAGGCACCTTCTAAGAGTAGCTGTGTGAACACAATTTATTAAAACAATGTTGTCCTACTCACAAGAGAAGATCTTTTCACAGGCATGTAAAACAGCCTCCAGGCTGGAGGTTAAAAGTCCTAGGCAACAGGCTCCGGGGTGGATCCGCTCTGGATGTGGCATCTGCAGGGGTCCGGGTGGTCTGTGGTGATGTCCCTCAGCGCTTCCTGGTTCGTGGGACTCCCAAGTAGGAAAGTTGACGTCACTTCCCAGCTAGCTGTGTGTGGACGGATTGGAGAGGTGGCGACGCGTTCTCGATGCATGCGTTACTTCTTCAGGCCATCTCACTTTTTTTGCCAGCGGTTTAGACATTAATGGCTGTGTGTTGAGTTATTTTAAGGGGGCAGTGAATTTACACTGCTATGCAAGCTGTACACTCACTACTTTACATTGTAGGAAAGTGTAATTTCTTCAGTGTTGTCACATGAAAAGATATAATAAAATATTTAAAAAAATGTGAGGGGTGTACTCACTTTTGTGAGATATTGAATATATATATATATATATATATATATATATATACACTTGTGTGTGTGTGCATATATTTTTAAATTTACCTTTGCATATACATTTTTATATATGTAGCCATGTGCTCTCTTGGGAGTAGTTGATAGTAGTGGTTCACCTTGTAGCTGCCCTCAATCCCACCATATCTCACACATCCGTAGACACTGACCAGGCCGGCACTTGTTTTTGTTGTTTTATTTAGGGGTAATAACTTGAATGGAGAAAAGAGGTGACTGTGGGGTGCCCCAAGAATTATGGTACATGAACTCCATATACCGTCCTGTATATGCACATTAACACTGCAGACTGTTAATCCTCGCAACTCTCCAGCACATCACTTGCTGACAGTTTCTCCTACAGTTCTCTCTCCAGCACTGAACTTAGTTTCCAGCTCGAAAAGAAATTTGTCAAGCTTCTCTACTCTTTTCTCTTCACCGCGACTAGCACATGGTGAGGCCTACACTGTGTCAGCAGGACCTCAGGACCACCCATTACAGGCCAGGGATCACGAGTCCCTGAATATGTAGCAACATACTTGAGAGCTAACTGGGGGGCCTTTGATGGATTACAACTCCCAGCCCATTCCTCTTCCAGTTCCCACTGACCTGCTTTTCCTCAGTGACACTCCTTCCCCTGACTGGCTCCCAAGGCTTCCACAGACTGTCCAATATTCCTCTCCCAGCCTGCTCCAGCACTTTCTCTTCCAGCTCCCAGGGTGTGTCACTCACCGACACCGGTGGATCATTTTAAAGTCTCTTTCTGTAGCACCTCCACTGTTCTCCTGTTCCCCTGTGCGACTCCAGGAATCACCTTCACTCCTGGCTGCACCAAAACCTCCAGGCCTCAAGGCCCCCCTCCTGGGTAGAGGCCTCCACAGTGCCTCCTGCTACATCTCTGACTTCCACCCGACACTCTCCTCCAGATTGGGCTGCCTCAGAGGATTTAAGGAGGCCTGCCCCCTGCCAATCCTGTTGGGGGATTGGTCATGGCTCCTTAGAACACTCCAGATGGCTCCACCTATCTCCCAGCTCTCTGACCAGAAACCCTCCTCCAGGTATCTAGAAAGAAGTGGGAGGTTCTGGTGACCTCATCTGTTGAATCAACTCAATCCTCCCTGAGCCGCTCCCCCAAGCCCAGATCAAAACATTCAGGCCTGCACGTACAGCCAAGCCTGACTAAATTTTGCCTCTCCTAGCAAAAACTCACTACAAAATGCACCTATACTATATAAATGTATTTTTAATATGTTTTTATCTTTAACCTTATACATATTTAGATTTTTTTTATTTTACAAGTTTTTGTCCATTTGATATACTTATGTATTCACACTAATATTCATTTCAGTTTTTATGTAAATCTGAATTCTATAGACATAGGATGACTGAGGCCAACATGATCCAATGGCTCCATGTTTTAATGATACTGTTTCATACATGGTTCCCTATGTTCCTTTCTTTTATTCCAGTTTTTATTCCTTGTTGCTCTGAGGGACAAGCGCTGTGCTGTTCAGCATGAAGTGCGCCATGTGACCATTTTCAGAAGTAATGCGATTGCCCCACTGGATAGCATCGTTGGTGCACATAGCCAAGCCTTGCATTCTGTCTGGTGGCTTCGGTGTTCACTCCAAGAAGAGTGGCTCTACACTTTGCTGCTTTAATACATATTACACAAATATACAGCTATCCTAGAACAAACAGTAAAGTGCAGCACATAAATTCTAAAAATGTCTAAAGCCTAGAGCATATATCCACAATAAGTCCATCTATGTTAGGGACTGATAGGAAGAGTAATGAGAGATCCCACAGGTGTGCAGATGATTGTTAGCTCCAAAACAACACCAATGTGCTCCCCTCCACTAGATGGCTTGCATGTCTGCTCACCTCAGACTCCGACCCCTTAAGAGCCTGTGGTGCTGTTGCTTAAGCCCCGTCCCGATGAAGAAGTCGCGTAATGACGTAACTGGAGATTTTGCTGTCATGCTGTCTTTTAA
Organism: Glandirana rugosa; assembly: GCA_018402905.1. Classification (NCBI taxonomy): domain Eukaryota; kingdom Metazoa; phylum Chordata; class Amphibia; order Anura; family Ranidae; genus Glandirana; species Glandirana rugosa. The sequence continues at coordinate 399,034 of BLSH010414056.1, read as the reverse complement.
TGGAGATTGCTGTAAATGCAATTTTTGATTAAAAACTACTGTTTTGATACGGAGAGCACTTAGATTCTTTATTTATTTTTATAAACATCGGCACTTCCGCCTAAGAATGATGACTGATCGGGAGGTGTATAGGAGACTGGGAGCTGACCTGCTTACCATCGTGAAGGCTGACCCTTCCTCTCCCCATAGTGAGAGAACAATGCGCTTCTGACCCACTGCTAACACAGGGTTTGGAGTCTGAGGTGAGCAGGCACGCTAGTCATCTGGTGGAGGGGGGCACACTGGTGTTGTTTTGGAGCTAACAGTCATCTGCACACCTGTAGGATCTCTCATTACTCTTCCTATCAGTCCCTAACATAGACAGACTTATTGTGGATATATGCTCTAGGCCAGGGATATGCAATTAGCGGACCTCCAGATGTTGCAGAACTACAAGTCCCATGAGGCATAGCAAGACTCTGACAGCCACAAACATGACACCCAGAGGCAGAGGCATGATGGGACTTGTAGTTTTGCAACATCTGGAGGTCCGCTAATTGCTTATCCCTGCTCTAGGCTTTGGACATTTTTAGAATTTATGCACTGCTATTTAGGTTTCTATTGTTAGTTCTTGCGCTGACTGTTCTCATTTGTTACTGTTATATAGCTATCCTGTTTTGTATATTAAGGGGCATATGTGAGTACACTCTTTATCAATACCGATGGAGCATAGGATGGGGATGGGGCAGCCACCCTAGCTTGTGCATATATGTTTAGATGTTTAGTTTAACATTTACATTTATTTATCTTGCCTTATGAATTTGTATTTATTTTTATATATGGTTGAGGCCCATTAGCAACAGGCAAAAAGAGCTTGATTGGCTAATTATAGCATTTGTCTCTGTCCACATGGTGAGTGGAAGGGGCTTATGATTGGAACCTGTATTACCATAAATGATAGTTAAGTGCAGCTTTTAGCCACAGGTTTGCTCTGATGAAGAAGGCAAGTCCCTCAAAACACATTATCCCTCCAGACTTATATTTTATCTTCTTGTGATTGTCATCCTGTGTTTACATGATATGCAAGAATCTTGGTGATCAGCACATGGATTTTTTCTGATGAGCTTGTAGAAACATTGGTTTGTGAGTATATCTACAATTTTTGATTTCTATTAGTAAGGAATATCTAAGGATAAAGCACTAGGCTGGTGCTCACTCTGTTTGTTTATGGTTGCAGTTTGTCCAGACTATCCCAGTCTCAGGAGGGCAACAAAGCGTGGCTTTTCTGTTCACATCAAGATTGGAACAATGAATAAATGTCTTACATATCTGAGTAACACATTCAAGCACAGGAGGTTTTTTCTTGTCTATTGGTAAATAGGAAGCAGAGCCTATGTATATAATGGGGAATTATGGATGGCCCCATGTACAGTACATACCTGTATATAATTGCAATCCTAATTATACATAGGAACAGTTTTTTAAAATATTAACACACATAGATGTGTGCAGCCTATTGCATTAGGGTGTGCACCCAAAGCTCAAACACATGGTACCAATCACTCACTGTGTTAATCCACAAAGGGAAGGGGCCTTTAAATGACATATTTATCCCCTTCCCCCACTTATTGTAAAACATCCCCCTGTGTGTGCCTGCATCAGGAATGGGGGGGGGGGGGGGAGCTAGGGCAATAGGGGAAATCTGTGCGCAGGTTTTTTCTTGTCTACCGGTAAATAGGAAGCAGAGTCTTTGTATATACAGATGGTCCCCTAGTTACAAACATCTGAATTACAATCGAGTCCGACTTACAAACGGAGGGAGACAACAGGAAGTGAGAGGAAATCTCCCCCTAGGGAGGGAAAATTCACTCCTGTAAGAGTTATTATGGGAAAAAGGTGTCTCCACTGAAGCTTTATCACCAAGGTTTGTTTCCATAACAGATCAAAATTTTAAAAATCCAATTATCATTAGGACAGGAAGTGAGGTGAAATCTTTTGAACAGAAACTTAGACTGCAAAACAAACGTTACAGGGGTGTTAACCCTTCCCTATGCTATCCAAAAAACTTAAAAATAGTTTTTTTGGCTGAAGCTACACTTAAAAAATGTACCTGTTCCCACTTACAAACAAATTCAACTTAAGAACAAACCTACAGGCCCTATCTTGTTTGTAACCCGGGGACCGCCTGTAATGGGGAATTATGGATGGCCCCACGTACAGTACATACCTGTAGTCTGAAGACTGCTTCTTATTTTGCAGTACTACAAAACAGTTTTTATTTACTGCTTCTTCAACTCTTATTAGCTGACAGACTTATGAAAAATAATGAACCCCTTAATGTGACTGATGTCACAGTTTGGCTATCTTTTTTTTTTTATTTGCTTGCTTTTGGATAGAGCAGGGAAGGATTGAAATATCTGTCAGTATGTGTTGCTCTTTGTGGTTCCATTGAAGGAATTTTCCCATGCTTCCTGTGTTGGTGGCAATGCAAGGAACTGAGAAGCAATCTCTGAGGGGGGAAGGATTACACTAAAACAATCTTAGAGTAGTAGTACAGTAGAGAAAGGTTATATTTCCCATCAGTTTTTTTTGTGCTATTTTCCCCAAGAGTCTGTCTAGATGATAATGTAGTCATCATACAAGAAATGAGTGGTCATTTCCCCAACTGGGACTTAGGCAGCAGTAAAATCTGGCAGAGATTGCTTCTCAGTTCCTTGGGTGGTGCTGTGGACATAGCATATCTTGATTTCAGCAAGGCATTTGATACAGTTCCCCATAATGATCTGATACAAAAGTTGTACAAGCTGGGACTTAACCCTTGGGTGGTACGGATTCAGGGTCAACCCCTTTACTGGTGAGTAAAGAACATACTACTGATGTAATAGTAGATCTGTCTGAGAACCCCTTTTATCGTGTTTTTTTTGACTACCCTTTATATTGGAAAGAGATGACATGATGATGAGATTCTAACAAAATCACATTAGGAAGGGGGGAGTCTCTAACGAAGAGTCAAGGAACGTAACGGTGGTTGTGTCCTTCGTACCCTTTTAAGGAAGTTACCTTGGTGTTTCTCGTTGTGTATGACTGTCTATAAAGTTAGGAAGGGACGAGATAGGTTTTCGTTCGTTTATTTTTTTTTTTCTATCGGTTTGACACTGTAGTCAGTGTAATTCCCCAAGTAATAAAAAGTATTCAGACAGTCGATTATTC
>BLSH010414056.1:360551-390280 GCA_018402905.1 Glandirana rugosa | reverse complement strand
GCTTCAAGGGCAACATTAAAAAGACAATTGTTTAAATAACATGGCTGAGGGTCGACTGTTCTTTTGTTGAGAAAAAAATCCTCTCTGTGTGATCAATGTACATTGCAAGGATTTTAACAAACTTTGCTGCAGATTCCAACCTGTTACTGCTGTAAAAAAAAAAGAAAAGCTGCCTGTTTTTCTATGTCAATGTGCAGAGTGACTCTGAATGGAAGTGACTTTTTCATTATCAATACGCTGTTGCACTTGCAAGGTTCTAATAAGGAAAATTGCAGGATCTGAATCCCTTTAGAAGTGATTAACCCTTTGGGAGTATCTCACCAAAAATAGAACTTTTGTTGCAGAGGATGCCTAAAATCTGACTTGTATCTTACAGAATTATGTATGCGGTGGGAATTTAAATATATCTCCAATGATTATAATCACAACTAATACATAGCAAATCTGTCTGTACAAATGACTATCACCAATGCATGTGTGAGCAGCTGACACTCCAATCCTGACAAAATTGTGCAAACGATAAATAAATATCAACAGACCAGAACAGTCAGAAAGGCAAAGTGCAATAAAGCAAACCTCTATAATAGAAACAAATCACCCCAGATGATGGCTTTTTGGTCGAAACATGTCAGGCTATATTGAGTTTGTCCCCTGATATTGCACGCTTGGATCACTGGATATTACACGTGTAAAGAAACCTTGATGTGCCTGTTTTTATCTACTTAAATGTAAGTGTTTTATTAAATACCGTTGTTTAAAGATTTTACACTATGTGGAACATCCTTTTACCCTATGTATGATGGAGCCTATGATATTTTGGTCATATACTTGGCATCATCCCTGTGAAGTTTCAATGCTATTCCTTTGGATATCGCTTTATAGTTTTGCAGCGCTGCTCTGGTGGATTTCCAGAGATCACTTCTTACAACCTCCATATGTTGTTCCTTGCACAAGCCTGATTGACTCTTTACCATGGGTAATAGAGTCCATGCTTTCTGGTAAGAGTATATACCCCCTCTGCCGGGTGGTGGGTGGATTCACATCCCGGGGGGCTCCTTTAGTGGATTTTGGTTTCATCTCGTTTGCACAGAGTGGATTTTTTTCTTCATTTTAACACTTACTTCATTGGATTATATGCTGAGAGCACTGTTTGCATATATTAAACTTATATATGAACTTTTGATCATTGCAAAAATTTTTGTTTTCCGCTATTATAGAGGCTTGCTTTATTGCACTTTCTGACTGTACTGGTCTGTTCATAGTAATACATAGAAAATCCTTAAAAAATATTACAACTTTATTCACATATTTAAAAACATACGGTATCTCATAAAATAAGAAATACAGTATCTCACAAACGTGAGTACACCCCTAAGTGAAAATGTCCAAATTGGGCCCAATTAGCCATTTTCCCTCCCCGGTGTCATGTGACTTGTTAGTGTTACAAGGTCTCAGGTGTGAATAGGGAGCAGGTGTGTTAAATTTGGTGTTATCGCTCTCACTCTCACATACTGGTCACTGGAAGTTCAACATGGCACCTCATGGCAAAGAACTCTCTGGGGATCTTAAAAAAAGAATTGTTGCCCTACATAAAGATGGCCTAGGCTATAAGAAGTTTGCCAAGACCCTGAAACTGAGCTGCAGCATGGTAGCCAAGACCATACAGCGGTTTAACAGGACAGGTTCCACTCAGAACAAGCCTCACCATGGTTGACCAAAGATGTTGAGTGCACATGCTCAGCGTCATATCCAGAGGTTGTCTTTGGGAAATAGACATATGAGTGCTGCCAGCATTGCTGCAGAGGTTGAAGGGGTGGGGGTCAGCCTGTCAGTGTTCAGACCATTCGCTGCACACTGTATCAAATTGGTCTGCATTGCTGTCATCCCAGAAGGAAGCCTTTTCTAAAGATGATGCACAAGAAAGCAAACGCTTTGCTGAAGACAAGCAGACTAAGGACATGGATTACTGGAACCATGTCCTGTGGTCTGATGAGACCAAGATAAACTTATTTGGTTCAGATGGTGTCAAGCGTGTGTGGCGGCAACCAGCTGAGGAGTACAAAGACAAGTGTGTCTTGCCTACAGTCAAGCATGGTGGTGGGAGTGTCATGGTCTGGGGCTGCATGAGTGCTGCCAGCTCTGGGGAGCTACAGTTCATTGAGGGAACCATGAATGCTAACATATACTGTGACATACTGAAGCAGAGCATGATCCCCTCTCTTCGGAGACTGAGGCACAGGGCAGTATTCGAACATGATAATGACCCCAAACACACCTCCAAGACGACCACTGCATTGCTAAAGAAGCTGAGGGTAAAGGTGATGGACTGACCAAGCATGACTCCAGACCTAAACCCTATTGAGCATCTATGGGGCATCCTTAAATGGAAGGTGGAGGAGCGCAAGGTCTCTAACATCCACCAGCTCCGTGATGTCGTCATGGAGGAGTGGAAGAGGACTTCAGGGGCAACCCGTGAAGCTCTAGTGAACTCCATGCCCAAGAGGCTTAAGGCAGTGTTGGAAGATAATGGTGGCCACACAAAATATTGACACTTTGGGCCCAATTTGGACATTTTCACTTAGGGGTGTACTCACTTTTATTGCCAGCGGTTTAGACATTAATGGCTGTCTGTTGAGTTATTTTGAGGGGACAGCAAATTTACACTGTTATACAAGCTGTATACTCACTACTTTACATTGTACCAAAGTGCCATTTCTTCAGTGTTGTCACATGAAAAGATATAATAAAATATTTACAAAAATGTGAGGGGTGTACTCACTTTTGTCAGATACTGTATATAATCAGACACCAATTCAACCACTAATTCAGCATACAAATAATGGAAGAACATACATTTAAAATACTCAGAGATCATATATTGTAGGTCAACACATTTTGCAGGATGACCTGCTTCTTCAGGACCTTGGATCTCACATAAACAGAGTAGTCACTAAAATGATATTGAAAAGTATATATTAGAAGATTAACAAAATCAATAATTGTAACCATGGATATTTTTCAAAACATCCTTAGATTGTATAACCCTGTACAATGAGACATGTGGTAGTCAGGCTAGGAGCAGATATCAGGTAACAGTTCAGATGTGCTGACTATGCAGAGTTCAATGAAAAGAGCACATACCCTGAGCAGGTCTGCTGGGACCTGTAGCTCCGCTGCAGATGAAGGTGGAGGTTGGCTGGAACTTGTAGTCCACTTGCTGCAGGTGAGACAGGAGGTTGGCTGGGCAGCAAAGTAGTAATGCTGAGACTGGCAGTACAGTGGAAACAGGTGAAGCGGGTCATACACAGGTAGATCAGAGTGCAAGCGGTACCAAATCAGAAGTGAACAAAGCAGGGTCAAACTAGCCTGGGTCGTACACAAAATATACAGAGCAGATATAAGCTGGTTCTAGCAGTTAGCACACAAGGTAACAAACTCTATTATGAGCACTGATTGTATGCTGATACAGGTGATTTAAAGGTGAGCTGGCCAATCACCTTTGTTTCCCAGGCAAAGGCTGTGTCAGGTAAGTTTTGCTAGGTCTGACAGTATTGGTACTGACAGTGGTATAATCAAAATAATCAATAAAGCCTGTTAATTTGCTAACATGTACTTTTGATATCATTTTAGTTATTATTGCATTGAATGTTTCATAAATTGTCTTGTGTTAATTGTATAGCATACTGTAGCAGTGGATGTGAGAAAAAGCATCTGTTGGACACTCCATATTCTTTTCTCAAAGTCTGAGAATCTTTGAAACTTTTGTTTGTCCACTTTTGTGATGCGTTTTTTTTTTTAAAAAAGCATCCCCCTCTGGGTGATCTATGTACCTTACAAGGCTTTTAACAAACTGTGTTGCAGATTCCTGCTGTTTGTTATTCTGAAGAAATCCCTGTGTGTTTGTCTGTATCCATGTGGGAAAGTGAGTCTAATGGGAGTGGTTTCATAATTATCAATAAGCTGTGCACCTGCAGGGCTCTAATGAGGAAAGCTGCTTGGCCTGCATCCCTTTAGATGTGATTTTCTATTGGGAGTATCTCACCAAAAATGACATTTTTGTTGCAGGGGATACCTGAAATCTGACTTGTATCTTAGTACAGACTTCTAGGAAAATCAATGAGCCAATCACACAAGCACGAAATTATGTTTATCTAAATTATGTTCGAGGTAGCCATATTGCATTGCATTTTCAGAAAATTACAGAGCTGCGGATTGAAAAGGAAAGGTAATTTTTAATAACATTCAAATACAATATGACGTGTGTTGCAATTGTAGATGCTATATTATTTTTTCTTTATTTGCTATTTTTTTGCCCACGAAACTGGAGTTACCCTTTAACCAGTCCAGATCCGCCCTATAGCCAAAAGACGGCTACATCGCGGATCTGAATTGCCGGGGGGGCGCCCATGGACATCCGCCCCTTTGCACGCTCCCCGCGAGCGCACACAGCCAGCGGCAGCGCACTTTCATGGCCGCCGCACGCTGCATGGGCAAGCCCGCGGGTCCGGCGGACTCGAGGTCCACCGGAGACCCGCGGTCCTCTGTTAGAGCGGCAGAACGGGGAACCACCGATGTAAACACGGCAGTTCTCCGTTCTGTGAGGGGGACTTAACAGATCTTCTGAACCCTGTGATCGTGATCAGTTAGATCTGTTATGTCCCTGACAGCCCTGTCCCCACACAGTTAGAACGCATACAGGGAACACAGTTAACCCCTTCACTGCCCCCTTAGTGTTAACCCCTTTACTGCCAATCACATTTATACAGTAATCAGTGGCTATTTAAACTTCTGATCGCTATATAAATGTAATTCGTCCCAAAAAAGTGTCAAAAATGTCCGACATGTCTGCTGCAATATCGCAGTCCCGATAAAAATCGCAGATCATTACTAGTAAAAAAAAAAAATAATAATAAAAGCGCCATAAATCAATTCCCATAGTTTGTAGATGCAATAACTTTTCCGCAAACCAATCAATATACGCAGCGATTTTTTTTACCAAAAATATGTAGAAGAATACATATTGGCCAAAACTGATGAATAATTTATTTTTTAATATTTTTTTGGATATTTATTATAGCAAAAAGTAAAAAATATTGTTCTTTGTTTATAGCGCAAAAAATTAAAACCAGAGAGGTGATCAAATACCACCAAAAGAAAGTTCTATTTGTGGGAAAAAAGTGATAAAAATTTTGTTTGGGTACAATGTCGCACAACCACGCAATTGTCATTCAAAATGCGATAGCGCTGCAAGCCGAATATTGGTCTGGGCAGGAGGGGGGTTTGAGTGCCCAGTAAGCAAGTGGTTAAGAACCATATCATCATATATTTGGGAAATATTAACAAGGCAGTGTGCAGTCTGATTGCGAAAACCCTTTGGCCTCATACACACGGGTGTATCGTAAAAAATAAACAAAACGTCGGGGGAAAAAAATAGTTGTTTTTGAGCGTTATGCATCGGCATTAGTGAGCGTCGGCGTCAATAGGCGTTTTTTTAAAGAAAATCAGCCCTCTGCTATTTTTCAACCTAAAAACGTTGGCGTCAAAAAACGCCGGTTAACGCTGTTACGGCGTCAGTGAGTGTTTTGCGCGCGTCGACATAAAAAAAAGCCAAAACGTTACAGCCTCAGAACGTGCTGGCCGTGGGTTCTAGTTACAGCTCACTAACGCCGATGCCCTCTACAGCTCTAAAACGTCGGCGTTTTTATGGAGCAATTGACTAACACGGAGAGCTGCAAAAAACACCAGAAAACACCGGCGTCAAAAAACGTCCATGTGTATGAGGCCTAATAGTCACATATACATAATGTCACAAGTTAGCCTGCAGTTTCCTGCTTGAGTATTCTTACCTCCTTGCTGTAGGGCTTTCTCTACCTTGATTCCTTTCACATGTGTGGTTTGGCTGTGCTCACCTATCGGTGTCGCCTGCTATTCTTTGGGCTTTTATTTCCTTCCTTTTCATCACTTCCTGGCCTGCCTCCTAGTTTGCTTGCCTATATAAGACAGGCTCAGTGTATCTCACATTGCCTGAGCAGCTTCACAGTTTTCTGAGCTCCTGGTCGCTTATTACTTGTGTAACCTGTGCCTGACTACTCGTGTACTGACCCTAGCTTTGTTTACCGTCTGTGCTTGTTTTCTGCCCGCCCTGACCTCAGCTTGCCTCCTGGAGTTCCTGTTGTCTCCTGCTGCTTGTACTCTACACACATGAGTGGTCTTTGTATCCTCAGCTGGGCTTTCCTGGGGGGCGCTACATGGTTCCAGCTTGCTGCAATCCATCCCCACCATCAGGGGCTCTGGTGAAGAAGCAGGCTGGGGCCTAGACTCTGCGCCCTGGGGATCCCCATAGCCTATTTATTGAAGATGGGATCCAATGCTGTTCCACTGTTTATCTATCATGCATCATGTTCAACGTATGCTCATGGAAATAAGTTTACCTGTTGTACATACAATAAAGCAGCAAGTGATGCAGTTTTCCACATGGAAATAAATATACAATTATCAAAACCTTAATGTAGCATTAAATGATTACAAACCAGGATCCAGACCTGTACCTCTCGAAATAGACTAGCCCTTCATACCACCTATCATTGCGAACTAAGAAGCATCCAGTCTGCAGTATTGTAAATATCTCTCCTCTAATGGATTATCACAGCTCTATCCATGGTAAAATTGGTCAAGGCCCATGTCATTTTAATTAGATTTATTTGTTCTAATACAGAGCTTGGAGGTTTACACCAACTTGCACATTTATGTTTAAATTTGGTAAGTAAAGGCATGTGATTCAGAGTTACATATTTTGAGATCTCTAAGTGGCTATAAATACATAGATAGACAAAGGATTCCACCCATGGGCGTCCGCAGGTAGGGGCAAGGGGGGGCAAGTGCCCCCCCTGGAATCAGGGATCGCAAGGTGTCTGCGCAGATTGTGAGCAGGTGCTGGAACACTCCATGTACCAGCTCCCAGCACAGGAAGGAAGATTACACTGTGGACGGCAGCCGGCAGGGCATTCCATCGTCCGGTGTCAAGGCAGCGCTGACCTGCAGAACCTGCAGGAGCCTGTGCCAGGAGCCTGACCTGCCAATGTGAGTTATAGACAATTATTTTCTGTGGGGGGAAGAGAGCTCTGTGCGGGGGATTGGATATGTATACTGGCATAGCACACTCCTGGAATCTGCACCCTGTACATAGCACACTCCTGGAATCTGAACCCTGTACATAGCACATGCCTGGAATCTGCACCCTGTACATAGTACACGCCTGGAATCTGCAAGATGTACATAGCACACACCTGGAATCTGCACCCTGTACAAAGCACATGCCTGGAATCTGCACCATGTACATAGCACACGCCTGGAATCTGCACCCTGCACATAGCACACGCCTGGAATCTGCACCCTGTACAAAGCACATGCCTGGAATCTGCACCCTGTACAAAGCACACGCCTGGAATCTGCACCCTGTACAAAGCACACGCCTGGAATCTGCACCCTGTACATAGCACATGCCTGGAATAAAGTCTGCCGTTTCCCCCTTTAAAATAAATAATTGTGAGTTGCGGCTAAGCCCCTCCCCTTCATGACATTGTCGAAAAGGGCGGAGCATGGGTGACCTTAAAATGATGCCCCCCCGGAAAAAAGTTCTGCGGACGCCCATGATTCCACCATTTTTATCTGGGAAGTGACAAGTGGAAGGAGCCCTGGAAGGGGATCAGTAGGCAATACATTAGACTTATTCCAATTTATTGTAATGTCAGAATATGACCCAAAAAATTCAGTTTCTGAAGTGAGGAATCCGAGATCACTAATTGTAACTTTTCCAAAGCAATTGGGGCATTAAGCATTTCCATATCGGTTTCCTTTATTTGGGGAAGGGTTATGACCTGTAAAAAAGTAAGAAGGTGGTCATCCTCAAATGTAACTTTTGTGGCATAAATATTCTCATAGTACATCCTAAAATCATGCAAAATGAAGGAAGTGCCCATAACAGAATGGGTCGTGGTTATTGCTAAGTAAAAGATATAAGAAGTTGTCAGCTGAGACTTTACAATTAATACCAACAAGTGGCCAGTTTTTCACCCTCCTCAGAATAGGTTAGAGAATTAAAAAACATTGTCTTTTTCTGCATGTTCAAGGGAACTGATCAAGAAAACTGCTGGGCATCAATCCGTGTGCTCTCAGTACCTGGTTAACTGCATAAGCCTGTTCAGTTTCTCTGACCCAGTGCATGATATCTGTGTCCCACTGTCTCATATTAGTTTTAATTTCCTTTAAATATATTCCTCTAAGCTAAGATTTTAATATGCCCCACATTTTTTTTCTTTTACAGGTTTATATACAACAGCAAAATCCCAATCTGATTATTTTCAGTTGGAAAAAAACTTTTTCTTAGTTTTAGCGGCAACACATGCTTTTTTAACAATTGGTAATAGGTCCACTTTGAATGACAGATAGAAGTTGACCAGTAGTTCACTGAAACTGTCCAGCCCTCAAATGTGGAAATAAGCTGAGGGCGAGTGTGGAGCAGGAGCGGACTGGGCCAACAGATTCCTGGTTGCTCGCTTCTGGCAGAAGCGGTGCTGCCTTTTCTACAGGGTATCAGAGCGACCCAGGGGGCAATTGCCTCCCTGCCCCCCGGGACAGTCTGATGTCCTGTAAAGAAGGCTGCACCACTTCTGCCAGGTGTGATCAGCTAGGAAACTGTCAGGAGGAGAGCCGGCCAGGTCACACAGAGAGAGGATCTCCCTCTGTGACACAGCATGGATCTGAAATACCGACCCCTGTCAAACAAAGTCCCATCTCCTGGATCGGCTACTATGATAGACACCACACTGGTCCAATGCCGGGAAATTGAATCAGTGTGCTGTCTATCATAGGAGCCGGTCAAGGACACGGGACTTTGGTTGATATCGGCCGGCGTTTCAGATCCAAGCTGTGTCACATCGGGAGATCCTCTCTCTGTGTGATCTGGCTGGCTCTCCTCCCAATTCCTCCCTGTGATTCCCATGCAGTGATAGGCTGCACTGATGGGCACTGATGAGGCTGCATTGATGGGCTGCACTGATGGGCACTGATAAGGCTGCACTGATGGGCACTGATGAGGCTGCACTGATGAACACTGATAGGCTGCATTAATGGGCACTGATAAGGCTGCATTGATAGGCTGCATTGATGGGGACTGATAAAGCTGCACTGATGGGCACTGATAAGGCTGAGCTGATGGCCACTGATGAGGTGGCACTAATGGCCACTGATGAGGCGACTCTGATAAGCTGCACTGATATGCTGCACTGATGGGCACTATTAGGCTGCACTGATGGCCACTGATGAGGCTGCACTGATGGCCACTGATGAGGTGACAATGATGGGCACTGAAAAGCTGCACTGATCAGCACTGATGAGGCTGTACTGATAAGGCAGTACTGATATGCTTGTTAATAGTTGTTAACAAGTTGTTGTTTTTGTGAATGTTTATTTTTGAAATTTAATTCTGCATAAAACATTTAACAATGTCATTTCATGAGATAATTTACAAGGGTGTGTTTAGGGGTGGGGTAGAGTAGGGGTTTGGTGGGGCAACTGGTGGCGAGTAACTCAGGCCTGGCTAGTAGCTCAGGACTTGACATTTTGAGCTCTCTTCTAGCTAGTAAAACTTTCCTGCTGTTGGCCAATTTCTATCAAACTCTCAATGAAGAGGCTGCAGATGATACAGCAGTGTACAATTAGTCAACAGATGGACATTTATAATGGAAGAGTATAGGCCAAAATGTACTAGAGTTTAAAGAGGAAAATTTGAATCCTGGATCTACCGCTTTAATAGTAAGGAAAAAAGGAAAGAAGAAACAACTAATAATATTGCTGTGTTAATCCAGCTGTATCAACCTATCACCAAACAATACCTAGTTTGTATCAGGTGCAGTCCACGTGACCAAAAACCAAACAGCATTAAAGAAGAATAAATTCTCCAAGCAGTCACTTAATGGCACACTTCAGTTGCATAAAAATAGCTTTAATGAGTTAATGATAAAAATTAAATACAAAATTCCAACCATAAGTACCTTCACAAACCACAAATGAAAATAAAAACAATGCTGTCTATAGCAGGGAAAGCAGCTGCGCAATCACCCATACATTCAGCCATTCACTTGTGTAGAACTTCATATAGCATCATGATTGAAGCAGATAGTCATAATAGAGAACATCAACCAAGGTTTCCACTTATAGCCAGATTGTTTATATAGGTAACGCTTCTTACACTGCCAGATTCAGTTCTCATGGGCAACACAGTTGCATAAATGTGGCTGTATGTCGGGAAGGGTCCGCCAGTGGGCGGAGTTGTCTGAAAACCTCCTTGTCTGCATTGAAAAGAACAAACTGTCCGAAGGTAAAGCAATCCTCTTCTATGGAGAGAGGATAAAAACAGACTAAGTCTCCACAAGTGAGGTGGATGAATTGGTGTGGGTCGGACCTGCAGTTAGGGATTGACTCCTATATAGGAGTGTATAAAGGACACTGTAAGCTTATCAAGGGAGTCTCGCCACCTGTGTCTCATGTCCACATCGCATTCCACGTTGATACATGCCTTTCTGTAGTGCCACTCAAGTCCACCGAGTGCCGACAGGGAGCCCGACCCAATTTGGATGCTACCGTCACCTCACCGTCCACGCTGACCCGCTGGCTGCAATCCCGCCAGAGACGTCACGTGCGTGATAACGCCACGTTGACACATTTCGTTAGCCAATCAACGCTAACATCCTCAAAGTTCAATTTAAAAATAAAGGTTGTTTCAGCATAAAATATTACACAACATACTCCAAAAATCAACAACAAAAAAATAAAAACAAATTCCACCCCCTTAACCACTTCAGCCCCGGAAGGATTTCCCACTTTAGGACCAGAGCACTTTTTGCGATTCTGCAATGCGTCACTTTAACTGGCAATTGCGCGGTTGTGCGACGTTGTACCCAAACAAAATTTGCGTCCTTTTTTTCCCACAAATATTGCTTTCTTTTGGTGGTATTTGATCCCCTCTGCGTCATTTCTGATTGCTGCTATAAACAAAAGAAGAGTGACAATTTTTAAAAAAAAAAACAAATTTCTTACATTTTGCTAAAATACAAATCCAAAAAAAAAAAAAAATAAAAAAACATTTTTTTCATCGGTTTTGGCAGATTTATATTCTTCCTCGTATTTTTGGTAAAAAAAAAAAATCGCAATCGGCGTTTATTGATTGGTTTGCGCAAAAGTTGCCGCGTTTATGGATGATGAGAATTAATTTCTGGGTTTTTTATTTATTTATTTTTTTTTACTAGTAATGGCGGCGATCTGTGATTTTTATTGGTACTGCAATATTGCAGCGGACATGTCGGACCATTTTGACACTTTTTTAGGACCATTGGCATTTATACAGCAATCAGTGCTATAAAAATGCGGGTAGCCGGTGGCGATCGAGTCCGCCGTACCCACTCCCTGGCCCCCCCAGACACAGTGAGCGCGCGAGTGCACCTCTGGCGGCTTACAGTGAGGGATATCGCAGCCGCCGTCATATGAAGGCGGTTTGCGATATCGAGCCACTCTGTCACCGTCAGACTGCGGTCAGCGGTCGGCAAGTGGTTAAATAACACAGGGCTCTACACAGAGTGAATGATTACTTTTCTTCTTTTCCCTGCAAAGCAGTGAAAAAAATGGATCTGTAGTAAAAAGCAGCCTACTCCCCTGTGATTTGACATTTGATATTTGTGGTCAGAGTCTGATTGCTGTCGATGCAAGAACCCCTATGCACTGCGACCTGAGGTGTGCCATGGTCGCGCCGGATAGTATGCCTATAAGAGGGCATACCCAGAGTATTATGGACATAACCCAGGGAATGGATGAGTGGGACCAGCCAGAACGCCGACAAACGTGTGGGAGGAGGAGGCAGCTTATAGGACCCAGACTCCTCCCACAAATTCAGGCTAGCCTACGGCCAGCCTTAATACTTGTGGTCAGAGTCTGATTGCTGTCGATGCAAGAACCCCTATGCACCGCGACCTGAGGTGTGCCATGGTCGCGCCGGATAGTATGCCTATAAGAGGGCAGCCTTAAAACTTGTCAAAGATTCATGGAAAAAAACCCAGTGGTGATCAAATACCACCAAAAGAAAGCTCTATTTGTGTGTGAACCCGTGAACCCGAGTCTGTATGTATAAAATATAGCTCAAGTATGATATATGAGAAGGAAAGCAGTAGAGAGGAAGAAAAAAAGGGGGAGAACAAAAGTAAAATGTGGTTGAGGAGACAAACGATGGACCCCATCATGGGATCAAACTAAGGCTATGAAGAAAATAAATAAATAAAATGACGGTGGTGTGTATACAGTTGTGTTGCAAATATTCAATACACATAAAAGTTGATATTTTTGACAGGGTTTTGTGGCTAAGAAGTTATTTTTCATTATTTGCTAATAATCTGAGGTTAAACTACAACAGCTATAAATGAGCGGATTCGTCTCAATTATATCTAGAGTACCGCTAGATGACACATTATGTATTATGAGTAATTAACATGGAGCATCAAAGGTGCAATGTAACAATATGGTGAGGAAAAGCAAATTCATGTGTTTGAGCAAAACTACGTTTATTGTATTATGCAGCTATGAGGGTTATTTTTTTAAATTTGCCCCAACTGCTTCATTTATCAATGGTTCTGAAATACAAAGAGTCAGTATTGCCCAAGAACAACAAGATTAAGCTGCTCTCTACATTTAATTGTTTTGTGGAATCTTGTTACTAAAAATTAAAGTGGAACTTCACTCCTTCCTCCCTCCTCTTTTGGACCTTTTTTTTTGGGGGGGGGGGGGGCAGGTACCTAGTTTTGGTAGGTACCAGCTTCCATGTCCAGTCAGATCGCCTAGGCAATCCCACTGACAATTTGGCACCCCATCTCCCTGTCTGCGGCCTTCTGAGACACGTCACAGGTCCCAGCACGCTGCGGACCATTCAAGCAGCACAGCTCATGCATGTGAAGTGGGAAGCCACCTGTGAGGGCGCAAGGAGTCACAGCCAGCTTCCCACACTAACCATGCAGGTGATCCAAAGGCCACCGAAGAACAACCTGGGTGAGGATGGACCCAGGTAAGCGTCCATTTTTCAACAGAGTGAAGAACTGCTTTAATTCTAGAATCTGCTATTGAAAGAAATAATCTGTATGCTTTATATTCATGCAAACTTTAAATGTGCAGACCAACAAACAAGAGAAAAGAGAGGTGGTTCATGCTTCTTAAAATACAGTAATGCCCCGTACACACGATCCGAAAATCGGACGACAGATCGTCCGTTTTTTTTCACATGCTAATCTCAGATCGAATCGGAAGAGTATACTTTAGTCACGAAAATTCTCGCACGACAGAATAAAAAAATCGGAAACGATGTGATGTGTTGCAGTGTATTTGTATTGCATTTTTGAACGACAGCTGTACTGATGAAACGAAAATCGTACGATCGGGCACCGTGCGAGAAAATTTTTCCTGCATGTCCGATCTTGTCTGGACGGAAAACATCGGATGAACTGTCGTGATCTGCTCTTGAAAGCTCTGTACTAACGATCCGATTATCGTACAACCGCTTCGAAAGCCGTATATTCCGTACGATTTTCTGATCGTGTGTACGGGGCATAACGATCCGATTATCGTACGACCGCTTTGAAAGCGGTATATTCCGTATGATTTTCTGATCGTGTGTACGGGGCATAAGTATGCTAACCCCTCTCCACCTGCCCTGCACACATTTCTCACTAAAGTTTATTGAAATTAGCTACATATGTAGTTAGCAGAAGTTTGGTGTTGCCCTCTTTCCTTTCCACTAGCAACATTATGATAACTACAGGTCCACACTCTGGCCTACACACATCCACCAAGAACTGTGCATGAAATTGCAGGAGGTCCAGTAACATTTAGGAGTGTGCTATGACACAAATACCCCTCTCAAGGTTTTTATTACTGTATGTGTCCCCTGCTAGGGAGATTCACCCTCCCTATTGGTCCTAGTGACCACTCTCTCCATCACAGAATATGAGGTAAAATCTGAAGTTTTGAGTTGTCACAGAAACACGGGGTAAGGAGACATTTCTAAGGTGCTAGTTAATTCCCCAAAGCATGGGATCTTATATCTATATTAGTTAGAAATATAGAAAAGTGACGGCAGAAAAAGACTGAGTAGTCCATCGAGTCTGCCCCTTTTTATTTATTTATTTATTTATTTTTTTTTTACATTAACCTTGCTGTCGGACTATGGATTTATGTTTATCCCAAGCATGTTTGAAGCCATTTACTGTTGACTGTCTCACAACCTCTGTTGGTAGTGTATTCCAATCATCAACCACCCTTTCAGTAAAATAATACTTTCTAAGATTAGTTTTGAACTTCCCCCCAGTTAGTTTGAGGTCATGTCCCCGTGTTCTTGATTTTGGTTTCATATTGAAAAGACTGCCCTCCTGAACCTTATTCACCCCCTTGAGGTATTTAAAGGTTTCAATCATGTCTCCCCTCTCCCTTCTTTCCTCCAGACTGTACATATTAAGTTCCTGAAGTCGCTCTTGATATGTTTTATCCCCCAGACCTTTCACCATTTTTGTTACCCGTCTCTGAACTCGTTCTATTTTATCAATATCTTTTTGTAAGTGAGGTCTCCAGAACTGGACACAGTATTCTAAGTGAGGTCTCACTAAAGATCTATATAGAGGAATCAGAACCTCCTTCCTCCTGCTGGTGATCCCTCTACTGATACATCCCAGAATTCTATTTGCTTTTCCCACTGCCTGGTTACACTGTTTGCTCATTTTGCAATCATTATATTTAAGCCTGTGTTACGTAACATCTTTGCTTCCTGTGATATCAATCATATTCAAATTCCCACAGAAGGTTTGCAACTGATGGATGTAACAAACTTTTTATCGCTGCAATTTTTTACATTAGCTTTACATATATGAAAGCCAGCAAGAAGCCAGCATCATAAGCAGCAGTTCTCATACCACCTGATTACAGACAAAAGGGAATGGTATAAACGAATTGAACTACAACAATATTGGGCGAAAACTGAAGTATTGAACAGGTAGGATGTGCTTAATGTATGTGTTTCAAGGTTGATATTACAGTTTTGACTTTATCGAACTTTAAAAATCACCCATAGTTTCCCCTATGAATTACAAGTGCCTATATTTTGCGTTTCTTAAACTATGGGTAAGGAATGTGTTTAGAATTGGTCCACACTGGAATGTGTGTTCTGTTACAATATGTTTTATTGATGGATAGCAAAAGAAAAAAATACAAAATAATGCACTATTCAAAGAGCATGAAAGAGAATGAAATTGGGTACACAAGAAGCAGATACAAGTCCACATATAAAGCAAGTAGAAACATAATGGTTGCATACATAAGGTGAAAGTTGTCCAAAAGGAAATGGGACCAAAAAAGGTCAGCCAAGAAGGACCACTGTGCATAACGGGTAATCTAGAGGAGAAAAACCCAAGAGGAGGAGAAAAAGAAAGAGAAAAGAGGGACAAAAAGGGAAAGAAGAGAGAGAAGGGGGAGTAAACAGAAGAAGTAACAAGAGCACCCCAGTGGTCAGGGGCGCAGCTGTATCAAATGTCCAACTGCCGAAAAGTCCGCCGTAAAGATTCACAGCGTCGGGGCCTCTTACCTGGAAGGATCCATGGAGGGAACATGGCAGCTCGCTCCTAGGGGAACGGGCGGACCTGCAGGAGTTTCGTTCTGAGGTAAGTACTTCTTAATGAGCTAGTATGCATTGCATACTAGCTCATTATGCCTTTGCCTTGCAGGTGTTTTTTCTTTCTTTAGGGGAGACAACCGCTTTAAACCAAACCCGCACAATGCCCCAACTACATATTGCATTCTTACAAATGCTTTAAAGCAACGAAAAGCAGTGGGCCACCTTCTAGCAGCAGCTAAACTGTAATTCATACACATGGTTTGTCCCCATAAGTTAGCATATACAAGCAATGTCAGCAAGCAGAAGCGTAACTACAGGAGTTGCAGGGGTCGCAAAAGGGACCTGGTCTAATGCTCCCCTGTCACATATTGTTCTACTAGATAGGAGGGGCAGTGGGGGGGGCGGCATATAGAGGAACCAATGCTCTTCATTTTTCTCCTGTAGCCACTGAAAGCCAGCTACTTCCTCCCACCAGCATTCAATGGCTGCATGAGGAAAATAAAGGGCATTGGTTCCTTTATATGCCACCCCCTCCTATCCAGGTACGGATGCACCTGGGCCCCTGTGTGCTCCACTGCCACGCCCCCAACTCCTGCAGAACTGCCAGGTTCCCCCCTCCCCTCTCCCAATGGCTGCTGCGAGGGATGCTTTCTGGATAGAAAGTGGGGGAAGGGCCCCATAAATAAGTAATTTATCATCCCCTTCCTATTTACAATTGACACAGTGAGTGATTGGTACTGATCACTCCTATGTCCATTCATAACTAAAGCATAGCAAACTGTTTACTATGCTTCAGTATGTGAATTAAGGGAATGAAGGACCGTGTCCTCAATCTCCTTTCTCTGACTCAAAGGGGAAACATCAGAGGTCTGCTTAAATCCCTGATATATCACCAAAGTCTCCCAATAGGGCTCCTAAAAAAAAATGTAAAAAGTGATGAAAAGTAAGTTGTAAAAAATAATAATTATAAAATAAAATGGTAAAAAAATAACAAAAATACAAAATGGCACCATTCACAGTCCTAATGACAGTGGTGGAACTACCAGTGTTGCAAAGGTCGCACATGGCATTTTGCCACCGCGGGGGGCCCCAAGATGGCAGGAAGGAGGCCCACTGCAGAACATGTGAAAGGGTCCTGCTGTGGGATCGTAATAAAGGACCCTGAAATGGGAGTAAAGGCCCTGGGATCAGTGGGAAGGATCCACAGTCTGGGGGGGGGCTTCATGGTTTCCTTGCAATAGGGCCATGAAGATTCTAGTTACGCCTTGGTCAGCAAGCATATAGCAAGTCAGCTTTTTATGCTCAAGTAAATTATGGAGACAGTGAGCAGATGATAGAATTTTACTTTAAATAAGCTTTAATGCAAGGATAGATGAAAGCAGCATTTCCTTGCAGCAGATAAGCAATGGTTAAAGTGGTTGTATGCTCTGGGAAAAAAAAACCTGTAAGGCAAAGGCATAATGAGCTAGTATGCACCGCATGCTAGTTCATTATGAAATACTTACCTAAAAATACTGTCTCCCGGTTACCGCTGAGAGAACTGGCACATGCTCCCTCTGCGTTTCTTCCGTGTTCGTGGCTCCGGTGCCGTGAGTGGCCAGAGCCTACTTGATGTCACTCCCGCACATGCGCCTCACTATAGGCTTACCTCTAGTTGAAAATGTGCAAGCGGGGTATACAACCATTTTAACAATCACAGCTCCTCCACCAACTTCAGCCTGTCATTGCGGTGCCTCCATACAGAAAGATAACTTTTTCAGACTTTTTTCTGATAGTAGGGAGCAGAAGCAAATGTTGGGAGCAAAGGTTGAGGAAAAAGCAATATGACACTGCTTTGCTGCAGATAAACAATAGATTAACACTCATGGCTCTTCCACAGATATCAGCAAGTTTGAGCGATCTTACATAGAGGAGAGCAGAGAGCTTTACCCACTTTGACTTTTACTTCCAGCTTGCTGTTTGTTCCATCAAATCTGAAATGCTGTTGTTTTTATGATCTATATCTCAAACTGTAACACAAGCTCGGAGCTGCTGCTGTGTATTCCTCTCCCCCATGCCCGCTCCAGCTCACACCAAATAATCTGCCTGTATTAGACCCGGCTTCCGGCTTACATTGCCAATAACTTCCCTGAGTATAGTGGGATGACGGCGAGCTGCAGGGGGCCCCCTAGTGGCCGTCACATGACGTCCTCCCAGAACGCACTTCCCACGGGCCACACAGCAGCACAATCTGTCACCGGCTGTGTCCACCGGACACAGCCGATGACTGTTTACTATACCGGCCTGCTGCCAGTACCATGTAATCGCTGTGACCAATCACAGCAGATCATATGACAATTGTGCAACAATGGATGCCTTTCTTTCATGCCATCCATTGTATCCAATTGTGTTGCTAGCTGTGATTGGTCACATGGTACAGACAGAACTAATTGCAGCCCATCTATACCACGTGATCATCTTTGGCCAATCATAGCTAATCACAATAAAAGACATGGAATAAATAAGTTTCATTCAGTAAAAATGATTGCTTATACCAATGAAATTCACTGGTATAAGCAATCATAATGTGTAAAATAAAATATTCTGATCACTTCCCCAGAGTTGTACATTGTTACTATGATAACATTGCATTTCTCTGGTCACAGTGTGTTAAAATAATGATAAAAAAAAAATGTAATAAAAAAAAAGTATTAATATTTTATTTTATTTTTTACATACTGTCACCAGTCAGTTTCCCTGATCACCTCCACACCACATGATACATGATAATGCTGTACTGCACTGGTGACAGTATGTAAAAAAATATTTCTACATTTCTACATTTTCCAAAAAATTGTGACAAATAATCACAACTCTAAAACACTCACTATGCCTCCTACTAAATACCTTGGAATGTCTACTTTCAAAAAATGGGTCATTTGGGGGATATTTGTACTGCCTTGGCATTTTTTGGTCACAAGAAATGAGGTTGAGAAATGGCCGTCAGTGGTACATTAGAATTGATCATTTTTCAGATATACAGTATATACCATAGTTTTTACCACTTCAGCCCCGGAAGGATTTCCCAGGTTAGGAAAGAACAAACTGTCTGAAGGTAAAGCAATCCTTTTCTCTGGAGAGAGGATAAAAACAGACTAAGGATTTCCCACTTTAGGACCAGAGCACTTTTTGCGATTTGGCACTGCGTTACTTTAACTGACAATTGTGCGGTTGTGCGACGTTGTACCCAAACAAAATTTGCGTCCTTTTTTTCCCACAAATAGAGCTTTCTTTTGGTCATATTTTATCGCCTCTGCATCATTTCCGCTATAAACAAAAAAGGAGCAACAATTTTGCAGAAAAAAAGTTTTTTTTTACTTTTTGCTAAAATACAAATCCAAAAAAAATATAAAAAAACCTTTTTTTTCATCGGTTTTGACTGATTTATATTCTTCGTCATATTTTTGGTAAAAAAAAAAAATCGCAATCGGCGTTTATTGATTGGTTTGCGCAAAAGTTGCCGCGTTTACGGATAATGAGAATTCATTTCTGGGGTTTTTTTTTTTTTTTACTAGTAATGGCTGTGATCTGAGATTTTTATCGGTACTGCGATATTGGACATTTTTGACACTTTTTTGGGACCAATGACATAAATTTAAATGTCCACTGATCACTGTATAAATGTCACTGGCAGGTAAGGGGTTAACCTGCAGGGAGAGATCTAGGGGTTAACTGTGTTCCCTGCATGTGTTCTAACTGTGGGGGGGGGGGCTGGGCTACCATGGGCATAAGAGATCTAACTGATCCCAGAGACAGGGATCAGTAGATCTCCTATTCTCACACTGACAGAGTGGGGAACTGCCGTGTTTACATTGGCGGTTCCCTGTTCTTTGCTCTGGTAGCTCATCGCGGCTCGCCAGCGGACATCAGGTCCGCCCGAGCTGCGAGCACACTGCTCCAGCGTGCGCCGGGCATGAGAGCGTGCCGTTGACGGCATGCTCTTGACCCATAGCTGTGCATGTGCGAATCCCCGCCTATTTACGGCGATTCGCGGGACGCATCCACACTGCCGCAGTAAATATACTGCGCGCGGTGTGGAACCGGTTAAACTCTATAACTTTCCTACAGACAAAATAATAAACACAGATTTGGGTTATTTTCACCAGTGAAATGTAGCAGAATACATTTTGACCTAACTTTATGAAGAAAGATTATTTATTTGCAAAATTTTATAACAGAAACAAAGGAAAACATATTTTTTTTCAACATTTTTAGTCTTTTTTAGCTTATTTTACAAAAAATGAAAAAACCCAGGGGTGATTAAACACCACCAAAAGAAAGCTCTATTTTTGTGAAAAAAAGATAAAAATGTTTTATGGGTACAGTGTTGCATGACCGCACAATTGTCATTTAAAGTGCAACAGCTCTGAAAGCTTAAAATTGGCCTGGGCAGAAAGGGGGTAAAAGTGCCTGGTATTGAAGTGGTTAACACAAAGTTCTATGATTAAAGTGAATGCTAATATGTAGTTCCGGAAAAAAAAGCCTATAAAACAAAGAAATCTTTCAAACATGCACCTTGCTAATTATTTCCAATTTATTAATAATTTTATGTGTATTTATTAATTATCATAGTTGTAAAATCAGTATGGCATTCAGACATAAAGGGATAAAGGTGTAGGTAGGCTGCACTCCCGGATCTGGAAGGTAAATGAATTTGTAACTCAGTGTACAGAAAGCCATATATTTAAATGTGTAGTTGTAGAATTTAATTGTGCAGATGGTTATATTTTTAGAAACGTATAACCTGCCCTCCTGTGTTATCTACAGATTTAGACATGAAATGAAAGGGCTGAACTCTATGCTGCTTTCAAATAGAGATCTTGCTTGGGTTTAACAGTGTGAAATAAAATGAACATTCATTTCATTTGTTGAATTCATATATTGAATAGTTCTTTACCTTAGAAGTAAATTTGTGCGCTTTGCCCTTCAGTGATTCTCTCAGCTCTCCAATCTCTTCAGCAATAATATGCTCGGATATTACTGAACTGTGACTGAATCATCATTTGTGCTAAATGTGACAGGGCAGAATGATAATCTTCAATAAACCGCTAAACTGCATTAATCTTCCATGGAGGATCAGATGCTGAGCAATATTCAAAAGATCTTTTTTTTGCCTTTGGTTTGTACAGCTAATTTATAGATGGCACCTTGTTTCCAGGTTTTCTAATGTGTTTTTGTTACAATTGCCAGTATAATACAAAAAAAAATCATAAAAACAAACATAACTGAGCTTTTTAGACTATTCTATTTGATAAAGCATCCATTTTATGGGGTTAAATGAACCACTTCAGCCCCAGAAGGATTTCACCCTTTAGGACCAGAGCACTTTTTGCGTTTCGGCACTGTGTCGCTTTAACTGGCAATTGTGCAGTCGTGCGATGTTGTACCCAAACAAAATTTGCGTCCTTTTTTTCCCCCACAAACAGAGCGTTCTTTTGGTGGTATTTAATCCCCTCTGCGTCACTTCTGATCACCATTATAAACAAAAAAATTTTGCTAAAATACAAATCCAAAAAAAATATAAAAAAAACATATTTTTTCATCGTTTTTGGCCGATTTTTATTCTTTCTCATTTTTTTGGTAAAAAAATTGCAATCTGCGTTTATTGATTGGTTTGCGCAAAAGTTGCCGCGTTTACCAATTATGAGAATTCATTTCTGGGGTTTTTATATTTTTATTTTTATTTATTTCAGGTACTTGTATAGCGCCGTCAGTTTACGCAGCGCTTTACATATACATTGTACATTCACATCAGTCCCTGCCCTCAAGGAGCTTACAATCTAAGGACCCTAACTCACATTCATACATACTAGGGCCAATTTAGACAGGATCTAATTTATCTACCAGCATGTCTTTGGCGTGTGGGAGGAAACCGGAGATTTAGTTTATTTTTATTTTTTACTCTTAATGGCGGCGATCTGCGATTTTTAGCTGTACTGCGATATTGCAGCGGACATGTCGGACCATTTTGACACTTTTTTGGGACCATTGGCATTTATACAGCGATCAGTGCTATAAAAATGCACTGATTACTGTGTAAATGCCATTGGCAGTGAAGGGGTTAACCTGGAGGGGGCACTCTAAGGGTTAACTGTGTTCCCTCAGTGTGTTCTAACTGTATGGGGGCTGGGCTGGCAGGGGGAGGGGAGTTATCACGGCTTCCATATACAGGAAGCCTGTGATCACAGCTCTTCCCCCTCCGTCAGAACAGAGATCCGTGTTTACATACACGGACCTCCGTTCTTTCACTGCGGGGGGGCCATCATGGGTAGCCGGCGGAGATTGAGTCTGTCCTACCCACTCTCTGGCCCCCCCCGGAACACAATGAGCGCACAAGCTCGCAATGCTAGTTATCGTTTGCGATGACAAGTCACTTTGCCACCGTCATGCTGCGGCGGGCGGACGGCAGGTGGTTAAAGTGTATCTACTGTCAAAATATAAAATCATATATTCCTATACACATTATATTTCAGTTATTTGTGGTCTACTCTTATTAGTCTAAACAGTCTTAAAGTTTGTAACTGTACTTTGTGAAGATCCCCAGCAGTGGCCGCTGCTGCTCAATATTTTGGGGGGCAGGGCGGCAAGCCATCGCCAATCCCCCCCGCTGGAGACAGATGGGAATACAGCAGCGATCAGAGGCCTCCTTACCTTAGAAAGGAGGCAGATCAGACAGACATGGATCTGGGCTGCAGCTCCTTGCTCCGGGGCCATCGCTTCTCCTCCAGGCTGACAGCAAGTGAGTCCTGACTGAGACCCAATTGGCCGGGAGTCCTAAGACTCCCTGGCCAATCGGGTCTCAGGAACTGCTTCCTGATTGGCTGGGAGGAGCATCAGGAGGACAATAGCAAATATTAATTCCCTTTTGTCACCCAAGTGGGTTGCCTCGGGGCATGGTGCTCTGCGCCCCCCAGCCCACCCTTTTTTGAAGCCAAGTAGAGCCTCAGGTGCTTAAAAAAAACAAAAACCCCGTTGGAATCCAGGCGTCCGGCGCCCTCATGTGAATTAGGGGGCCAGGCACATGGATGGGGGGCAGCGCCCCTACACCCTGCATGGACGGGCCGCCACTGACCCCCACACATTTGTTCCTTGAATTATGTGACACGTATTCACTATGCCCTGTGGGTAGACACTGCTTTGTCACATGTTTCACAGAGCCTGCCTTCTGAACTACAGAGGTGTTGAGAGAAGGATTTTCAGGAGCTGGAGTCAGCATAGGAATCACTGGTTGCAGGCAGCAAGGTAACATGGGATATGTAGTCTTTACCCAGATAGCAAGCAATTGAGCTGCAAGTTTGAAAATCACTTGCTAAGGTATTGCTAGACTTGCCAGGCTTCACAAGTTTGTTGCAAAATCTGACTCCAGATCAACTTTCTTTGCAAACATTCTGCAAGTCTGCTGCAAGTTCTGGTTCAGTTATGTTGTGCAATAGTCATCCCACCACAGGGGTCACTGTGGCTGAATTCTCATGCTGTAGACTTGCAGAGCTCTTCCTGTAGACTCACCACTGCAACTTTATTCTTGCTAGAGACTTGCCAAGCAAATTTGCTACAAATTGGAAAAGTGTCAACCGGAACTTGTACTTCAAGGGATCTGCAAGTGTACAACTTGCCAGTGAAAATTTGCAGCTAACAAGACTTACAATTCAACACTGCCACAAATTTGTGGCAAGTTATCTTTGCTATCTGGGTATAAATCAAAAGTAAACAGCAGGGAAGTTACAAAGCATGCAGGGAATCCATTAAGTTGGAATGAAAGAGATGGGCAGAAGACAGACAGCACTTACAGTAGAACATTCAGGCCCCATTTATACTATGACCCATGACATACTGTCTGTTCATTTCAATGGACTGCCCTACTTGTGGCAAATGCAGCAAGTCTAAAAAAAAAAAAGAAAAAACATGCTTCTGCTTGCCGCATTTGCGGTGCCATTAATGATTTTGTGTGCCTTAATGTGTTGCTATAACGTGAGATTTTTTGAGTAAAGTGATTTTAAATCGCTGACATGAAATCTGAATAAAGCTTACATTTCTATAGTGTTCACATGCCTCTCTTCAAAGCACTAAGTGTCATTTCTTTTTGCTGTCTAGTTCCTCGGTTATCAGCATCTGTCCTGACAAGTTTTCCTGACACCAAGCGAAAAAAAGGTGACAGGTGAGGCATCTTCAGCACACAGGGTTCGAGGGGGTGTCCCTTCCCTCCAATCAGCTCTCGGAGCTCTTGTACAGTGTATAACTGCAGCTCCCTGCCTCCCGCTTTGTGAGTTTGTGAAAATTCCTTTTAGGCTCTCAGATTTATAAGGATGTGCAGGACGAATGGTTACAAATAAATATGTACAGCTTATGTAGGAGGCTTTGTTTTATCTCTGTGTATCACCTGAGGCTAATCACTTCATTAGGTATAGGTAAGGTTTTACAACCACTTTAACCATGTGCCAACCATATACTGTACATATACAGCGGCAAGGTGGTTCTCCTGCACCTCTGGGTCTGGGGTGCGCACGCGTGCCACCAGCGACCCACTCCCACTGTGATTGAACACAGCGGGAGCCAATCAGCACGTCCCGCCCATCATTTGGGACAAAAAAAGAATGTAGGTCTGCCTATGTAAACAAGGCAGACTGCCGTTCTGTCAGTAGGCAAGGTAGTGATCCTGTGTTTCTGCAAAGCAGGATCACAGATCTCTGCCTTCCCATAGTACAAGCACCTCCCTGATAGCAAGGATAACTTACCACACATTTGTGGCAGTATTAAATTGTAAGTCTTGTTAACTTGCTGCACATCTTCCCTGGCAAATTGTACACTTGCAGAACACTTGAAGCACAAGTTCTAGTTGATGCTTTTCCAATTTGTAGCAAATTTGCATGGCAAGTGGTGAGTCTACAGCCAGAGCCCCACAAGTCTACAGCCAGAGCCCCGCAAGGCTACAGCCAGAGCCCTCCAAGTCTTCGTTGTTGGCAAGAAAAAAGAAGCAATCAGTGCAAATCTATAATCCCACAATCTGGTGATAGTGAGCCCACTGCTATTAACCTAAACCCTTACTGTACACGTGTGAAATACCTTCAATCCAACAATCATATATAATGATAAACCCTGTGTCATTGCATGGAATAATTCATCTATCATTATTTGTTTCTATGAAACAACCCGGATAGTAAATAATTGTGCTGCAGGTTTGAAAATGACTTACTAAGCTATTGCTAGAGTTGCTAGGCTTCACAGAGTTTTTGCACAATTGCAGCAAGTCTGCATTGCATGACTCCAGATCCATAATAGTTATCCCACCACAGGGGCCACTGTGGCTGAATTTTCATCATTGCATTTACATCTGCTGTGTAAAGCCTCATACACTAGGGCGTTTTTTAACGCCACGTTTTTGGGCGCTTTTTGCAGCTCTCCATGTTATTCAATGGCCCTCTAAAAACACTGACGTTTTTGAGCAGTTGAGGGCATTGGCGTTAGTGAGCTGTAACTAGAACGCAGGACCAGTGTTTTCCGAAGCTGCAGCGTCATGGCGTTTTTGACGCCGAGCCGGCAAAACTCTCAATAACATTGCTTAACGTTGTATACACAGCGTTAAGCCTCGACAGGCGTTCTATTCAAAATCAATGGTTCCCTATGGGAGCCCATTGATTTGAATAGAAGCCGCACCAGAAGTCTTCTGTCTTCTGAGGGGTCTTCTGCGGGGTCTTCTGCTCTTTTGCCGCTGTCTCCTCGGCTAGCTTCCCCGCTTCTTCTCCTCCTCCTCCTTCTTCTTCTTCTCTTTTGTTCTCTTCTGAGAAGAAGAAGGAGGAGGAGAAGAAGCGGGAGAAGCTAGCTAAGGAGACAGCGGCAAAAGAGCAGAAGACCCCGCAGAAGACCCCTCAGAAGACAGAAGACCCTGCAAAAGAGCCGAAGAAAGAAGACGAGGGAGAAGAGAGGGGAGAAGACACCGGAGCTGATTTAATAAAATATTTTAAAAAGCTTTGTAGTGTGTTTTTTTGGTACACTTTTTTTCCGAGGTAAATGGGTAAGGGTACGATGTTCCCCATACTCATTTACATAGGGTGGGGGTGCCGGCATCTGGGGGCCCCCTTATTAAAGGGGGCTTCCAGATTCCGATAAGCCCCCGCCCGCAGACCCCGTCAACCAACAGCCAGGGTAGTCGGGAAGAGGCTCTTGTCCCCATCAACATGGGAACAAGGTGCTTTGGGGTGGGGGGCGCAGAGCCCCCCTTGCCCCAAAGCACCCATACTCCCCATGTTGAGGGCATGCGGTCTGGTGCGGTCCAGGAGGGAGGGGGGCGCTCACTCGTCCCCACCCCCTTTCCTGGCCTACCAGGCTGCATGCTCAGATTAGGGTCTGGTATGGATTTTGAGGGGGACCCTACGCCGTTTTTTTCAGCGTGGGGGGTTCCTCTTAAAATCCATGCCAGATCGAAGAGCCTGGTATGCTCTTGGGGGGGAACCCCACGCACATTTTTTTGCAGGGGTCCCCTTTAAGACCTCTAGCACACAAGTCCCGCAGCAAGTCGGATCATCGTGATCCGACTTCTGGTGCGACTTCTATTCAAATCAATGGGCTCCCATATGGAACTATTGATTTTGAATAGAGGCAGAAAATGCCGCTGAAAGCTAGAGCGAAAAAACGTGCATTGATGTCAATGCAAAACGCAGAGAAAAACAGCAATTTTTTTCCTGATGTCAGGCCCGGTGTTTTGCTTATTTTTTTGCAAACGCCCGTGTGTATGAGGTCTTAGGGTTTTCTTTAATCACTTTGGGAGTGGTGTACAGAGAGGTGAGTGGTAACCACAAGATCTGATATGGAGTTCTGGGAGGTAGAAATCAAGGGGTGATTAACCCTAATATTCCATTGGTGTAGCACAAGGAGGTTCTGATCCCTCTATATAGATCTTTAGTGAGACCTCACTTAGAATACTGTGTCCAGTTCTGGAGACCTCACTTACAAAAAGATATTGATAAAATAGAACGAGTTCAGAGACGGGTAACAAAGATGGTGAAAGGTCTGGGGGATAAAACATATCAAGAGCGACTTCAGGAACTTAATATGTGCAGTCTGGAGGAAAGAAGGGAGAGGGGAGACATGATTGAAACCTTTAAATACCTCAAGGGGGTGAATAAGGTTCAGGAGGGCAGTCTTTTCAATATGAAACCAAAATCAAGAACACGGGGACATGACCTCAAACTAACTGGGGGGAAGTTCAAAAATAATCTTAGGAAGTATTATTTTACTGAAAGGGTGGTTGATGATTGGGATAATCTACCAACAGAGGTTGTGAGACAGTCAACAGTAAATGGCTTTAAACATGCTTGGGATAAACATAAATCCATAGTCAAACAACAAGGTTAATGTAAAAAAAAAAATATATATAAAAAAAAAAATATATATATATAAAAAAATAAAAAAAAAATAAAAAAAATAAAAAGGGGCAGACTTGATGGACTACTCAGTCTTTTTCTGCCATCACTTTTCTATGTTTCTATGTTTCTAAGTGCGCTAATTTAAGAAACTAAGCAGCAAAAATAGACAAATACGCATGAATGCCTATCCCTAATTAAAAAAAAAATAAAAAATTGACACATAGGATAACATAAAGGGCTTTGGCTTTTAAAAAAAACACCCAAACTACCAAAAACGGTCGTTTATCAGATACAATTTGCATGGAGCCTTACACAACATAACTGAACCAGAACTTGCAGCAGACTTGCAGAATGTTTGCAAAGAAAGTTGATCTGGAGCCCGGGTTCAGACTACTGCGATCTCAATTTATCCTTTGCAATATCGCAGTCCAGCTATAAGTTGCTGATCGCCGCCATTACTAGTAAAAAATAAAAATAAATAAAAACTCATAGTTTGTAGACAATTTTGCGCAAACCAATCAACAATTAACATCCATGTGTGCATAGACACATAGGATAACATAAAGGGGCGTTTTTGGGCTTTTAAAAAAAACGCCCAAACTACCAAAAACGGTCGTTTATCAGATACAATTTGCATGGAGCCTTACACAACATAACTGAACCAGAACTGAACCATGCAATCTCTGAGCAATGCGAGTTCAGCCATACAGTTGTATGGCTGAGCTTGCGTTAGATTTGCACAGAAAAAAGTACAGGAGTCTTTTTTCTCCTGCAATGGAATTGGATTGCATGGGTGTTCGCACTGTGATCTGTGAACAAAACTGGAGTTGTCATTAACTTTGTAATGACACCCGCAGCAATTCACAGAAGACATCGTGAACTGCCTGCGGGAGTGATGCGATGCGGGAACCGGCTCTGTAATCGAGCCAGTCCCGCATCGCAATAGTTTGAACCTGGGCGGAGTCATGCAATGAGGACTTGCTGCAATTGTGCAACAAACTTGTGAAGCTTGGCAAGACTAGCAATAGCTTAGGAAGTCATTTTCAAACTTGCAGCACAATTACTTGCTATCTGGGCTCTCACACAGTAACCAAGCACATTTTAGGCACACATTTAACCCTTTGATCACCCCTTATGTTAATCCCTTCCCAGCCAGTGTCATTAGTACAATGTCAGTGCATATTTTTAGCACTGATCACTGTAATAATGCCAATTTATCCTTTGCAATATCGCGGTCCAGCTATAAGTTGCTGATCACCGCCATTACTATTAAAAAAATAAAAATAAATAAAAACTCATAGTTTGTAGATGATTTTGCACAAACCAATCAACATACGCTTATTGGGATTTTTTTATCAAAAATATGTAGCAGAATACATTTTGGCCTAAATTTATGAAAAAATTTAATTTTTTATGTTTTTTTTTATTGGATATGTTTTATAGCAGAAAGTAAAAAATAGTGTTTCTTTTTCAAAATAGTTTTTTTTTGCACAAGAAATAAAAACTGCAGAGGTGATAAAATACCACCATAAGAAAGCTCTATATGTGGGAAAAAAAGGACAGACATTTTATTTGGGTACAGCATCGCATGACGGCGCAATTGTCAGTTAAAATAACGCAGTGCCGTATCGCAAAAAATGGCCTGGTAATGAAGGGGAGTACATTTTTCCGGAGCTGAAGTAGTTAACTTGGATTGTCAAAAATAACTTGCTTGTATTGCTATTATAAGGGCTCTTTCACACGGGCGGATGGTTCGGGTCCGCCTGTCAGTTTTTCAGGCGGACCCAAACGGGCGCTCCATTGTTCTCTATGGAGCGACAGATGTCAGCGGTGATATGTCCGCTGACACCTGATCCGCTCCGATCCACCAAAAACAGACGGATGGAAACCCTATTTTCCATGCACCTGGCGGATCAGATCGGATGATCACAGACAGACCTGGAGCTGTAATAATGTAAAAAATACCGCGCTACTACACAAATGTTATCTGCTGCAACTCAATTAGGTACCACCTAGAAAATCATCATATTATAAAAAAAGAATTGCGCAAAAATATTTCCGAATATGCAATAATAAACATATATATGTCACAAAATTGAAGAAAAGTCCAAAAAAGAAATGTCCATCTAAGACTTGTCAGGAATTAAATAGATAGGTGAATGAATAAACTCCTCCACCAGGTGAGAACAGGAAGGCAAACAGATGAAGTGTCACCACTTAAACTGATCAGGTACTCTTACCAGAATACATGCGTTTACCCATCTCTAGGTAAACAGCCAGCACATGCAGAATTGCCTCTGCAGGCCTTTAGGGGATGCTTTTCCTCTCCAATCACCGATCAGATGTTGCGAACGGGTCTCCTAATCGTGTCACGTACTGCCACCAAGTTATCCGGGATAATGACTCCGTATCACATGGGGAAAGGAATAGGATCCCAAAATAGTGTAATCCAGTTTTTTGTACACGACCGACAAATGGATCTCTACCCATTTGCGTACATAAGACCATTCTCATGGACTAGTCAAATTCACCACTGTGAAGTAGACAAACGGAAGGACAAGAGTGGACCACCTCCTCAAATAAGTAAGTGGATAGATAAATTAAGGACTGTTCAGAATCTACCTGTAAAGAAA
>BLSH010414056.1:288772-310068 GCA_018402905.1 Glandirana rugosa | reverse complement strand
TTTATATTGTTTTTGCACTTCTTTTTTTCCTTTGAAATAATAATGACATAGTGTGTGGGTAAGTGATAGGTCATTTTAACGGCAAATATTTTACAAAAAAAGCATGAAATGCTGAACCTCACTAGAGCCAGAATGTAAACCTACAGTATCTCACAAAAGTGAGTACACCCCTCACATGTTTGTAAATATTTTATTATATCTTTTCATGTGACAACACTGAAGAAATGGCACTTTGATACAATGTAAAATAGTGAGTGTACAGCTTGTAAATTTTCTGTCCCCTCAAAATAACTCAACACACAGCCATTAATGTCTAAACCACTGGCAACAAAAGTGAGTACACCCTAAGTGAAAATGTCCATATTGGGCCCAAAGTGTCAATATTTTGTGTGGCTACCATTATTTTACAGCACTGCCTTAACCCTCTTGGGCATGGAGTTCACCAGAGCTTCACAGGTTGCCACTGGAGTCCTCTTCCACTCCTCTATGACGACATCACAGAGCTGGTGGATGTTAGAGACTTTACATTCCTCCACCTTCCGTTTGAGGATGCCCCACAGATGTTTAATAGGGTTTAGGTCTAGAGACATGCTTGGCCAGTCCATCACCTTTACCCTCAACTATTTTAGCAAGGCAGTGGTCGCCTTGGAGGTGCATTATCATGTTGGATTACTGCCCTGCCGCCCAGTCTCCAAAGGTAGAGGATCATGCTCTGCTTCAGTATGTCACAGTATATGTTGGCATTCATGGTTCCCTCAATGGACTGTAGCTCCCCAGTGCTGACAGCACTCATGCAGCCCCCGTCCATGACACTCCCACTTGTCTTTGTACTCCTCACCTGGTTGCCGCCACAGATGCTTGACACCATCTGAACCATATAAGTTTATCTTGGTCCACAGGACATGGTTCCAGTAATCCATTTCCTTAGTCTGCTTGTCTTCAGCAAACTGTTTGCGGGCTTTCTTGTGCATCATTTTTATAAGAGCTTCCTTTTGGGATGACAGCCATGCAGACCAATTTGATGAAGTGTGCTACGTATGGTCTGAGCACTGACAGGCTGACCCCCACCATTTCAACCTTTGCAGCAATGCTGGCAGCACCCATATGTCAATTTCCCAAAGACAACCTTTGGATATGACGCTGAGTACATGCACTCAACTTCTTTGGTCGACCATGGAGACCTGCTCTGAGTGACACCTGCCCTGTTAAACCGCTGACTGATCTTGGCCTCCGTGCTGCAGCTCAGTTTCAGGGTCTTGGCAATATTCTTATAGCCAAGGCCATCTTTGTGTAGAGCAACAATTCTTTTTTTCACATCCTCAGAGAGTTCTTTGCCATGAGGTGCCATGTTAAACTTCCAGTAATCAGTATGAGAGAGTGAGAGTGATAACACCAAATTTAACACACCTGCTCCCCATTCACACCTGAGACCTTGTAACACTAACGAGTCACATGATGCCGGGGAGGGAAAATGGCTAATTGGGCCAAATTTTCACTTAGGGGTGTACTCACTTTTGTTGCCAGCGGTTTAGACATTAATGGCTGTGTGTTGAGTTATTTTGAGGGGACAGCAAATTGACACTGTTATACAAGCTGTACACTCACTACTTGACATTGTAGCAAAGTGTAATTTCCTCAGTGTTGTCACATGAAAAGATATCATAAAATATTTACAAAAATGTGAGGGGTGTACTCACTTTTGTGAGATACTGTATATTATAAAATACAAACCTACCTTTTAACCCTATATTAACCTATAAATGTACTACAAAAATACAAGTAATATATTTGCACTTCACCAATAAATATAAATGCAAATAATAGGTAAAAAACAATATATTAGTCAACCGAAACCTATTCAGTAAATGCATAAATTAATTTTAAAATATCAGAGAGAAACTAAAACATTACATTAAAATAAAAGTAAGAATCCAGAGACTTATAAGTTAACCAATACATTCCTATGT
Organism: Glandirana rugosa; assembly: GCA_018402905.1. NCBI lineage: Eukaryota > Metazoa > Chordata > Amphibia > Anura > Ranidae > Glandirana > Glandirana rugosa. Next base: position 308,101 of record BLSH010414056.1, on the reverse strand, counting down.
ATTTCTAATAGAACAATTAATATCTAGCTTTGTATTCAGTCCATTAAGGTACAGCCAATCTGTCCCAAAAATCTATTTAATCTGAAGTGGAGTGAAACACCAAGGCTCTTATACCCTATATTAATATTGTGAATGTGTTTGGCTACCCTCTTTTTCAGACACCTTTTAGTGTGGCCTACATGCAGTCCTCAGGAGCACTCCAACATATACAAAAACTTCTTATTATAATACTTTAACAGTTTCCACCAATGTGAACATTTTTCTCCTCTTATTATGCTTAATCTCTTTACAACCTCTACATCTCCCACTGGCAAAAAAATCCCTTTATCACTGAAAAAAAATGTATTGGTTTTTAGCTGGAGGGTCAGTAACCTTTTTTAACACCCTATTGCTAATAGTAGGAGCCTTTCTATAAATACATTTATTTTTTTTTGGGAAGGCTTTTGCTAATTATGTGATCTTTCTTCAGAATACTTTTTAAAAAATGTTTCCGCCTCCTTATTTTGTGTATTAAAACCCATGATGAAGGTAGTTTCAGTCCCTATTTTACCTTTCCACTATTTCTTTTCATTCTCATCTATCTAGAGTTACTAGCATTTTATTCATTTTATCAGTTTCTCTTTCAATATTCTCTTTTTTGTATCCCTTTTCAACAAATGTGTTTTTAAAAGAAACATATCCTGATTAAAAGGCTTCTTTCTTTGTACAGTTGTACTTTATCCACTTTATTTGGCCTTTAAGAATATTCTTAGAGAGTATTTTTATTTTTGCAGTCAAATTTGAGAAAACCTCACTGTATGTTTGTTATGTGTACCCATTCACACAGCATACCTAAAAATGATGTTTTAAAAAATGTTTCTTATATTTCAGATGTTTCTCAGCAGATATTTGGGCAGACTGTAATCTACTGTGGACAGACTGAATTTCCCCTCATTAACATACAATGCAGAAGCCAACCTTTGTTAGACATTGTTTATGTCCAGTTTACAACTGATATAGAGATCGCCAGCACAGTACAGACAGGGTCATTATGGTCAACATTACCTCCCCGACCCCTTCTTACCAGAGGAAAACTTCAGTTTTCCGAAAAGAGCAAAGAGAATGTAAGTAGCAATTTTTAATTTAATTTTTTTTTACATTATGCTATGTGAATGGGAACATGTCACAAATATAAAGTATGTGTTATTACAATTTGGCTCCAAAAGTGGAAATACACTTTAAGCCAAACTGGGTGAAGTTTTGCCAAGTAACTATTCTTGTCAGTTTCCTTAATTTGTACCTTCACATACCCTACATAATATTTCTCAATTCACAAATACATTTACATCCAGAAACTTAACTGTTTCTTTACTTTATTGATAATCCTATTGTTTACGTTCATCTCTGTTAGGAATAAACAAAGTTTCTTTTGTCTTACAGTGACTAAAATGGCAATCCTTCCTAAAATTCTGTATCTGTTCAGAGTCTTACCAATCCAAGTGCCATTTTACTTCCTCTGAATACTACAACGCAGAGTCCTTGCCTACATCTGGGGCAAGACCAGACCACGGATAGCAAGAATAACTATGTATCTACCCAAATTGCAAGACGGTCTTTGTCTCCCACGTTTCACCAAATACTACCAGGTGGTCCAAATAGCCCATCTGCCAAATTACCACGCCTCCCACAAAACCCCTCTCTGGGTAGTATTGGAATCAGTAGAGTGCGAACCTACTGTGGCTTCATCCTAGCGAAACAAGACAGTAAGGAACCCGATCACTTGTCACTCCCTGCGGATATGGGTTAACCTTAAAACCAAGTGTAGATTCCAATCCCCCCCATAACCCTCTTCTATCCTATCTGTGAAATCCCGCCTTTTATCCGGCATAGACATCCCCCTTATCCTTTAATTGATGGTCTACTGCCAACCTAATCCGAGCCCATAAATTCACAACCCCTAACACCTTTAAACCATTTCCCACTCTCTGTGAAGCATACGGAATTCCTGATTCCGAAATATTCCACTACCTCCAGCTTAAACACTTTTTCTCTTCTTGCTTACGCATAGACCCTTCTCTACCCGACATGATCAACTTTGAACGTATCTGCAAAAATGATCCCCATGCACGGAGCTTAATCTCCTCTTTCTGCTTAAAATTGTTATGCCCACCATCACACTCATCCCTACACTACGTAAATAAATGGGAATCTGATTTGGGCCTTCAACTGGACACCACCGATTGGTCCAATATTTGGACCGCCACAAAATCGGCCTCACAGAATGTTGTAGCCTCTGAAATGAACTACAAAGTACTGATGCACTGGTACCTGGTCCCCTACTGCCAAATACTCCTATTACCCTGCCGTCTTATTATACCCTTCTATTCCCCTGCTTGCTTCTGAGGCGGTCTGGACAGAGGCACACACCACCATATCTGGTGGAGCTGTCCTTTAGTTCAATCAATTTGGTCCGACATCATCCACAGTGGAGGCTTGTCCATAGGGGCTCCTGGGGTAGTGCCCCACCAGTCTCTGTTGCAGGAAATACATAAATAAATTAATACAATTTAACTATATAATTATTTTTTCTGCTGTGTTCTGTGCCTTTAAATATTAGTCCTGGACTTGCAGTTCCCTGATTATTATATCTCTCTCTCTTCTGCTGTTGCTAGGTAGATTAGAAAAAAAATGTCTAATAAAGATCAGACTTTTTTTTCTAATCTGCCTAGCAACAGGACGTCCGTGCGAAAAAGAATTTAAAACTGTACTGAGAGACACTGAGTAGACAGTTTCTTCATGCTTAATGGCTGCCTGTCAGTTTCCTATTCTGTTATATTGAGCTAATTAATCCCGACCTGGCCCGCCTATTAACCTCCCTATTTGCTCCCTGCACCAGGAGGTGGAGATTTTCCCCTGCTGTTGTTGCACTGCACTGCTGAGCTTAACAGAGAAGAGGAGGTATCCCCGCACTGTGCCCCCACCCCCTGCTATGCCCACCCTCCTCCACTGATTGGCCATAGCCCATCACTCATGACCCACCATGTCTGCTTTGCCACATCCTGAAGGAGGAGCAATCCAAGCAAAGCTACGGCTTCCACCTGTAGTTCTGCACGGTGGGAATATTCAGAAGAGTGAGTCAGGAGTCTACTGCCGCTGCTTCTGTTTGGTTCATTCTTCTACTGTCTGGAACAGTAAGTGCAGGAGCTGACAGTGTGGCAGATTGGGAGGGAGAGAAATCTCACTGTCCGGTGAACAGTAGGCCAGCCAGGAAGACAATTAAGGAGCAGCAGGGGAGACAGGGGAGGTCACAGCAAGCAGACAGGGAGCAAGCTTAGGGGACATGCAGCCTGCATGTTTCCTCTCTTTCCTCTCCTCATTGTCACTTCTCACTTCAGCAGCAGCTGCATACATGTTCAGCAGTTTGGAGACTGAAGAAGCATGGAATTCAGCCCAAACTGACACTGAGAGTATATACTGACTGAGAGTGAGAGAGACCCCCATATATGGGATATATACTGAGACCTCCTATTATGGATTTTATTATAGGGGTTCTCCCAGTATATTCCATAATAGGGGTCTCTCAGTATATATCCCATATAGGGGGGGGTCTCTCTCACTCTCAGTCAGTATATCCCATAATGGAGGGTCTCTCAGTATATCCCTTAGGGTGTCTCTCACTGTATAGCCCATAATAGGGCCCCTGTCGCCTATTATGGGATGTACTAGTACTGAGAGACTCCTTAATATGGAATATATTGGGAGTGAGAGACCCCCTATGATGAGATATACTGAGATACCCCCTATTATGCTTTATACTGCGAGACCCCCTATTATATTATAGGGGGTCTCTCAGTATATCCCATAATAGGGAGTCTCTCAGTTTATCCCATATTAAGGGGTCTTATGAGAAGTGGGAGAGGTAAAAAAGGAAGAGCGGGGTCTAGCGCCCCACCATCTTAAAACTTCACCAACCGCCACTGATCTTCAATATCCTCTCCACCCTTACTGGTAATACCATAGCCCCTGACCCAACCATAGCCCTTCTTAATAAGAAATGTAGATATTCGCCAGCGCACCCGATACGTTTTGAGCTTGCTCCAGGAACGTGTGCAATGGGAATATGGACTATGGGTTACTTAATAAGACCCCCCCGATATAACTCATCTTCCGTTCAAGTTACTTCTGCAGATTACAACTGCTGCGAAGCAAACAATTGCGAAGGCCTGGAAAACCACTCACTTACCTGTCCTAGAAACAAAGAAAAGAGTTACCAGAGCCATGGTACATGCCAAATTAGAAGCAGTCCTCCTAGACAGGGTCGAGAAATTTGAACACCTTTAGAAACCTTGGGTTGACCACTACCTACCTCCTGACTTCTATGATGCTCTACTGCTACCCTGAATAACCACTTTTTTTACCATTTTGCTGGTAAGATCCACAAATGCTTACAGGCCTATCTCACAATTTAAAATATACCCAGTATGAAGACGCTTAGTCATCTGTTTCTTTGTAAACCCTGGGGCAACTCCGTCCAGAACCATTAGTAACTAACAAAGGCCCAAAGGAACCATAAGGGCTACCGGACCCCTCCTAACCATAGCCCTTTGCATGCCCTTTAACTAACCCATATCATATAGTCATATGTTGCCTCACTGTACTTCGCTGTTATTATCTGTATGTCTTGTCACACAGAGCTACGTCCCTACCACAACATTGAGATGCTAAATTACTTTTGCCTCCCTCTATCCAGGAGGAAGATATCTATCTTTCTGATGTATTCTTTTGTGATCTATTGTTTTCTATCTTCAATAAAAAAAATTTGAACAAGAAAAACAAAGTTTCTTCTGTGCGTTTCAGATCATTAAAGGATAAGTTCTCCTTTGGGAACTTATTATATGGCACACCCGTTTTTAGTGTGGAACACGTAACACATTCCCACTGCTGCAGTCGCTCCCCAACCTGCCGCCTCTAGTGACAGCGAGCCGGGGATGTTCTCCTCGACCTCGCTGTCACAATTTAAAAAAAAAAAAAAAATCACGTCAGTGCAGGGCTCGCCACATCTGGCCGTGTCATTCATTAACAGAGTTCTGTGAATGGAAGAACTACAAGTATCAACAGCCTTTGTGGCTGTCAGTTTGTAGCTCTCAATAAACTAACAGGGCGCTGTTGAGCGCTCTAGGTAGTTCATTGATTCTTCCTTTCATTGTGTAATTGCCTGCCTGTATGAGGTACGAGCAGACAGCTTACACAGTCTGCAGGAGTCCTGAATTGCACCCGAAATCTGCTGATCACGTGTCCAATGCTTTGCAGGCTCCTAGTAAAAATAATAAAAAATGCACTTTTTTTTACTTGCAAAAAAATGTGCATTTATTATTATTATTTTTTTTTTACAAAGGTGAACTTATCCTTTTGCAGGGGTGTCAAACTGGCGGCCCTCCAGCTGTTGCAGAACTACAAGTCCCATCATGCCTCTGCTTGTGGGAGTCATGCTTGTAACCATCACCCTTGCAATTCCTCATGGGACTTGTAGTTCCACAACAGCTGGAGGGCCGCCAGTTTGACACCTGTGCTTTAATGCATCATCAATAAATTGTTTATTCTAGTTTCCTATCTTTAAAAAATCAACTCCTCCTCCCATCCCACCATAAAACATGTATCTAATATGCAAATATACCCTCAAAATAAATGAATACCACAAAATACCACTCAATTAAATAAAAGCCCGTTGGGATGCCTGGCAGCAAAAAAAAAAAAAAAAACAGCTAAAAGTGATGACTGATCTGAAATCAACCATAATATAAAATGAAAGACAAGAAACCTCTTAAAACAAGAACAAAAAAGGCAGAAAGGAGTTGATTGACCAAAGAGCTAACAATTTGAATTAAAGTATACTTTTTGAGCTGACCCTAATCTCTCCATATGCAGTTTGCTTTTTCTACAAAAGCTTCCAATTCACTGACACTGTGGCTGCTCTGTGCCCCCCTTTATAGTGAGGTGACCGGCTTATCCAAAGCCACTTATTGTCTCTACTAAGCCTGCTGCCCATGGTTCAAAGGCCATGCAGTGCACTATGATTTAAAAAAAAAAAAATTCCCAGGCATATCTGCCAGACAGCGGAATCTCAAACTCAGAGGATTTGCCTCAAACCCATGGTAATGGTGAACCTGAACGTTATTCTCACTTACCTTATTCTATGCTCCTGCAGACTTCTGTCCAGCTTCAAGACCAGTCTCCTGAAGTTGTTTCTGTTTGCATTCTCTCAATTGCAGACACTCTGACGTACAATGAGCACCAACAGCACTATATTGTAAGCGAGGACACCAATGACTCAGCCACAACTGAGCCCTAGAGCAGTGTTTCTCAACTCCAGTCCTCAAGGCACCCCAACAGGTCATGTTTTCAGGCTTTCCATTATTTTGCACAGGTGATTTGATCAGTTTCACTGGCTTTGTAATTACCACGGCCGTTTAATCTGAGGGAAATCCTGAAAACATGACCTGTTGGGGCGCCTTGAGGACTGGAGTTGAGCAACACTGTCCTAGAGAGGTAAAACGTGCCATCTGCTGGGGGAGCAAGTATGTATGGTTGCTTTTTCTATTATTGTTTGTAGCATCAGCAATGCAATATGCAATGCTGTGTTCTGGCAGCGAGATGGGAACTTCCTAGAACAAAATCAAATCAGGCTCAGTTCTGCTCATCAATTCGCAGAAAGCCTTGTATTTTATGAATGAGTACAAGACTTTTTTGAATAGCTGAGGTGGAGAGACAGGCGTATGAGGGCACAATCTCTACCTCAGACATCAAAGAAAGCCTTGTATTAATTCATAATTCCATAATTGATGTCTTCCTTTGAATAGCGGAGCAGCACTCAGCCCAGCTTCATTTTTTGTACCACTGCCAGGACACAGCGCTGTGTATTGTATGTAGCCAATGCTGCATATAGTTTATACAGTGCTGAGAGTGGGTGCATTTGTTAGTAAAGGAATTATTTTTCTTGATTATGCCAACCCCTTCTTCACGGGACAGTCCTCATGCCTGATGATATATACCTGCTGTACAAACATTGCTGGTAAATATTTGCAGAAAATCCAATAAAGTTTGTTTGGTAGGGTCATACCTTTAAGTACAAGTGGCCTCTGCACATTTGTCATTTTCTTTGCAGAAGGATATATCCTTTATTATTACTAATTTGTCTAATATCAAGATGTTTAGAGGAGTTTTTATAGCCTTGTAACTTAACCACTTCAATACTGGGCACTTTTACCCCCTTATCGCCCAGGGCAATTTTCAGCTTTCAGCACTGTCGCACTTTGCATGAAAATTGCGTGGTCATGCAACACTGTACCCAAATAAAATTTTCATCTTTTTTTTTAGACAGATAGAGCTTTCTTTTGATTGTATTTAATTTGATTTTTTTTTCTAAACAAATGAAAAAAAAAGTTTCCTTAGTTTCTGTTATAACATTTTGTAAATAAGTAATTTTTCCCCTTCACTGATTTACACTGATGAGGCTTTACTGACGGGCATTGATAGGCTGTACTGATGAGGCGGCACTAATGGGCATTGATGAAATGGTACTGATGGGCACTGATAGGCTGTATTGATGGGCACTGATAGGCAGCACTGATGGCACTGATAGGCAGCACTTATGGGCACTGATAGGTGGCAGTAATAGGCACTGATAGGCGGCACTGATGTGCACTGATAGGTGGCACTGATGGGCACTGATAGATGGCACTGATAGGCAGCACTTATGAGGAGGCACTGATGGGCACTGAGCAGCACAAGGTGGCATGAACGGCCTGTTTTGAAGGACGTCATAAGACTGCCAGTCAGGATGGTAAAGCCACCACCCACCCGTCAATCCGCAATAGGTTAGACGGGAAGGTGTTAAATCACCTCTACAGTTCTTCTACTAAGGTCTTCTAAAATCTCTTTAGATCAGAGAATGGGTTACCCAAACACCCCTTCTTTGGAAACACAGACACCAGCAATATGTAACTATTGCTTTTCATAAAGACAGAATACCTTTATAGCACACCTCTAATTTTATCTGAGTGTCATAATTCTGGAGATTCAAATTACTTTCTTTGTCAGGGACCCTTCCTTGTTTAAACCATTTGCTTAGTAGAGTTAACAGTGTAAATTGTATTTAAAGATGTGCCTCAGGTATACTCATAAGATAGCGACAACAATAAGCTCAATTTTTTTTCTGAAATGAAGTTGGTTTTAAGCATCTGTAATGGGGATTACCACTGACTGTGTCCCCATGAGGGAGATGCTGGGTGAACCCTTTGCACACTGCTATATACCCTTTCTAGCAATACAGGGTTTTTTGTTCACATACATTGCAGTACATTTTTAAGCTGGCAAACTGTGTCAAAATGATCCCTCTCTGGCCAGTCCCTACTCTGCTCTGCAAAATTCAAATGCTCCATTAGGTATAGTGCCAATAAGGGATAAAATAAAAACAGGTTGTAGGGGAGCTACAAAGTTCAGGTCTGGTCACTGATCAAGTCTGGTCACTGACCTGCACTAGAATATAAATAAAATATAACTGGATATACCTGTGGATATAGTGCCAATATGGGGCAAATAAAAACAAGTTGTAGGAGAGCTACAATGTTCAGGTCTGGTCACTGGCCACTGGCCAGGAATAAGTTATAACTGTGTATATTTGCCCCTTATTAGTACTCTATCCACTTAAGCAGAGAAGGATTACTTTGACTTAGTTAGCCAGCTTAATCATATATTGCAATGTATGTGAACAAAAAATCACTCGTTTTGTGCAAAGCTTGCTGGAAAGGGTGTATCACAGTGTGTAGAAGGTTCTTCCAGAATTTGTAGTATTAACATATGGTCACACCCCTTTAGCACCTGATGGATTATGAATTTGAAGAAACTATTGGGATTTGAGCAAAGGTATATATTATTTCCCATGAGGGGGTATCTGGCAGAACAAACAGGTAGACAGAAATATTTTATAGGAACAAAGACAGCATTTAAAATTATTCCTTATTAAGGACACATCTAGTATTTAAACCCTGACAGATTTTCTAACCTTTTCCACTGCATCCAACATTTAAAAAATAATTTGGCTGATGCTGGGAATACTGTTAACATTTAAATTTGGGGGGAATAGCAGTATAACTGTGTAGATATACATGTATAAAACAAATCAATAAAACCACGTGTAAGGAAACAAATTACACATATATCTACATGTTTACTGGTTTGTGTTATCTCCCTGTAATGCAATGAATTATTCATTTCAAACAAGTAAAATGTATCATTTACATAAAATAATACTTTGCAAATTTATGGTAAGTACTAATTACTTGCCTTATTTGCCATGACTATGATATTAAATATTCATAAAAATCTGATTATTTCTTTGATTTGGCAGGCATTTATATTTCTCTACAGCTTTTCACACTGCTAATTTTAATCCGGCAAATTATCTGGAAGAAAACAGTATGCAGCCTAAAAACTACTCAAAATTCAGTCCAACATTGAGCATATTAGGAAAGTAATGACCCATTTTAACCAAAACTTTGGGAATGTCTTGCACGAAATAAAGAATCGACCAACCTTCATTATAGGCGTTTCTGTTACAATTTTGTAATTATCCAAATAAATTAGACTTCTAGCTTTTCATTTTAAAAGATAATGAAAAATGTAAACTTTCATTATACACTTTTAGCCCCATACATACAAGTGTAACAATTAAAGACTGGTAATCCTTACTAAGAAAATAAAGAGTTACTGAGTAATAGGTATCATCTAAGAGTATGTTCTAAACCAAGTTCAAACTGAATGTCGGCTGTTCAGGCAAAATTTGAACTTTTTTGGATGTTTTGTGAGAATTGCTCTACAAAATGTTCCAAAATGCATTGCAAAGAGTTGGTTAGGTGGAAGACTTTTGCTGATGATGACTTTGTATAAAGTTGCTGTCCTAGCAGCCTTTTGTCAGTTTGTGGGAATTTAGTGTGAGAGATGGCTGACAGTATTGTAGGGAGAGAGAACTGGCAGTGTAGTATCATACTACATCTACAGTATACAATGCTATACAGTATACAACACTATATTCAGTGCTCTATATTTGCCATATTTTGTGGTGAATTGCAGCTTGTGTGTTTAAGGAGAGTGGAGTTTAAGTCTACCTGCATTCACTGTACTTTCTTAAGACCCAAGAATCCTTTTTAGGACTCCTCCACGTGTTAGTAAGTTGCTGCTGTTTCCCCTTTTTTATTTGTTATTTTGGTGGTGTTTATGTTTTTTTTAACTTAATTTCAAAAAAGAAAAAAAAGGGGAGGGGAGGGGTTGTTTTAATTGATTTCTTAAAGGTCTTTTATTTATTTAGTTTTCATGTGATCAGCAACAGCAGCATGACGTTATTGGTGACACCACAAAAGCTGCCCTTTGTCTGAAGAAGAGCACTGCATATTATTGTGGTATAGTTTAGTCCACTAAAGCATCAAGCACCAAGAGGATGTGCAGCAATTAATTGCACCTGAGATTGAGGAGGAGATCAAATGGAGCATGAAGAGAGGTAACAATAGGTAACCAATTGGCACAAACATTCCTGCAGCTGCAGCTTACTTCCAAGTTGGCTTCAGGATTCAGGGTGGGGTAGGAGGTGATGATGAGGTCTCTGACTGTATTTGGGTGCCGGATATCACAAAGGAGAAAGTAAGGGGGAGGTACAACATCAGTGTGGCAGGATGCCATCCAGGGGCAGGTTGCAGAGGAGTGGAGGAAGCAGTGATTCTATTTAACTAGAACGTGATGCCACACATTGTTGCCCCTGATAAGCGCTAGGGTACAGAAGCCACATTGTCAGCTCTGCAGGGGAAGGCTCAGAGTGGGTTTACCTTCCATCAAAATGTGAAACTTCCTTTCAGATTGAAAAAAGATTTTACTCCATCTATATGTGTGATGTTGCGCTGCAAGACAAAGAATAGCGACCCAGCATTATATTCACAGTCTATAGCACTCAGCTAAAAAAAGGGGCTGGTGTTCTCTATAGAGGCTGTTGTGTTAAATCAGAACCTGATATGGGGAGAGTTTACTTACATGTCCTAGATGAAGAACCTCAAGTGCAGTATAATGATGTGTGCAGGTATTTCTGTCATATGGGAATGGCAATTGTAGCTGGGCCCTGAGTGGTCTATTTGATCTCATCTTCAATGTTCAGGGGTAAATATACCAATATGTACTAATGTAATACTTATAGTGTTGTATGTGCAAAAAAGTTTTTTCTTTTTGATATACTTCTTTAGAAGAGGATTTTTTTCCTCCTTGAGGAAGACCTTAACAATCTTATGGCCGAAACGCGTCGGAGCACCAACACAGTTGATGCTGTATCGTATATAAGTCTTTTTTCACTGTCAAAATCATTGTACAACTGTAATTACTGATAGGAAGTACATATATTGCACAACCAGAGCTCATGTTTTTAACTCTAAGAAACTTTTTCATATTGAATTTAATAAAAATTATCTTTGATACACGGCAAATAAAATAACCAGTTGCTGACCGTGTACTGTAAATACACAGCCGCAAGGTGGATCAATTGTTCTGGGAGGGCGTACTATAACATTCTCCCAGAATCGCGCTCCCATGCGCCCCCTGGGGTGCGCATCCGAGAGCATCCATGACCACCGGGTGCACGAGACTCGGCGCATCACGGATCACGTAAATGGCTGCTCGCAGCCGCAGAAATCCGGCTTGTCTCCCCCTCTCCACCCTGAGCATTGCAGTGTGAGAGCAGAGGGGGAGAGATGAGAAGTAGCGGTGCTGTGGGCAGGATCTGAAGTGCCCACAGCACTGCTTTGTGCCAGTCTGGACCCCCCATACATCCATCCATCCATGCTCACCCATCCAGCCTCATCCATGCTCACCCATCCAGCCTCATCTGTCACCCATGCATCTGTGCTCACCCATCCAGCCATGCTCACCCATGCATCCGTGTTCACCCATCCAGCCATGCTCACCCATGCATCCGTGTTCACCCATCCAGCCACGCTCACCCATGCATCCGTGTTCACCCATCCAGCCATGCTCACCCATGCATCCATGTTCACCCATCCAGCCATGCTCACCCATACAGCCATGCTCACCCATCCAGCCATGCTCACCCATGCATCCGTGCTCACCATCCAGCCATGCTCATCCATCCAACCTCATCCGTGCTCACCCATGCATCTGTGTTCACCCATGCATCAATTTTCACCCATGCATCCGTGCTCACCCATGCATCCGTGCTCACCCATCCAGCCATGCTCACCCATCCAGCCTCATCCGTGCTCACCTATGCATCCGTGTTCACCCATGCATCTGTGTTCACCCATGCATCCATGCTCTGCCATCCATTTGTGCTCACCCATGTATCCGTGCTCACCCATGCATGCGTTCTCACCCATGCATCCATGCTCACCCATCCATGCATGCTCACCCATCCATCCGTGCTCACCCATGCATCCATGTTCACCCATGCATCCGTGCTCACCCATGCATCCATGCTCCGCCATCCATCTGTGCTCCACCATCCATCCATGCTCACCCATGCATGCGTTCTCACCCATGCATCCGTGCTCACCAGTCCATGCATATTTACCCATCCATCCGTGCTCACCCATGCATCCGTGCTCCCCCATTCATCTGTGCTCACCCATGCATTCGTGCTCACCCATGCATCCGTGCTCAGCCATGCATGTGTTCTCAGCCATGCATCCGTGCTCCGCCATGCATATGTGTTCACCCATGCATGCATGCTTACCCATGCATGCATGCTCACCCATGCATCTGTGCTCAGCCATGCATCCGTGCTCCGCCATCCATCCGTGCTCACCCATGCATTCGTGCTCACCCATCCATGCTCACCCATGCATCCGTGCTCAGCCATCCATCTGTGCTCAGCCATCCATCCATGCTCAGCCATCCCCATCTGTGCTCAGTCACCCCCATCCAGGGCTCATCCACCATATCCGTGCTCATTTATGCCATTTATGCCTCATTCATGCTCATCCATACCACACCAGTTCTCATCTGTGACACATCCATACCACTACTGAATTCTGTTTATGAAATTATACTTGATAATGAAAATAATGTTACTTTTTATTAAACACTTGATTGCTTGTATCTACAGATTCTTTTATATTGAATCATATACATCTAGACCCCCTGATCTTCTGAGGAAGTGTTGATGTGAAAACGCGAAACATGTAAAGAACGGGTTATACTGCATGACTGTGGGCATAAGCTGTCTATTTGTACTACAAGCTTGTATTTTTTCTTAGTTCCAATTTGTATGGAATTGTTGTACATATGTTATATCTATCAAGGCCACTGTGTGATACTTGGGAGGTAGTCACCACCAATTGAATAACACAAGCAAAGTCAACCCACTATCATGCAGGAACTCAGGGGTTTAGGAATAAAATAATCATTTTTTAGAGAACAATATTTTTAATATGAATCAATAAATTTTGTATTTTTTATATATCACTGTGTAGTTATGGTGTTTTTTTATGTTACAGAGAAAATCCCAGGGTCGTTGCAACTTTTTCTAATCATACCACTACAGTGCTCATCCGTGCCACTATAGCGCTTATCAGTGCCACTACAGTGCCTCACAGTGGCTACCAATAACACCTCCTTCTACCTCAGTTGGCCTGACACTGTTAACCTCTACTGCCATCACTGTAGGTCTACCACAAGTATAATCTCATGCTGGGACCATTACTGTTGTTCTTTGCAACTGCACTTTTAATTTGGCATATCCATTTTTTTTTTGGAGCTGTTTCACTTTTGGAAAAAATTTCGCATTTTTGGGCATACTATGCTTAGCATGAATATTTCTGTAGGGTTTTGGAGTTTAGGTACCATTAACACCCCAAAATAAATTTTCCTGCAGCCGTTTCATCTACCTTTTTTGTCAGGTAACATCTTGTGCACTGCACATATATTTCTGTAACTTTTCAATGTTTTTGCACCACTAATATCCCAAACCTCGTTTAAACACAGCTTTTTTTATGCAACAACATATAATTACGAGGAAAAATAGTGCAGCACTACTGTAATGTGAATTAAAATATAACCATGCTTTAATAACATAGTTTCCATCCAAAACCCTATTGATTGTTACAAGCATGTGCAATAAACACTTGGGCTACCCAAAATGTTATATGTTCTTGTGTGAATTAATCCTCCACACCATTCACATAGTCTCTCTGTGTTTTTTAACATAAAATAATCCTTTGTGCTCCCTTGTCTACAATCTCCTATGTGTCAACTCCGCACTCCTCTACAACTGTGCTCAAAGAACAAGCACACCTTTATCAAATGACCTATATGTTATAAAGGTCAGAGAGAGTGTTTTTTTCACTATACCGGGGTACTTAGATGTCTGATGATTTCACCTTGCGTCCAGTGGTACTCCAAGCAAAACAAAACAGACTACATAGTGCTCACCAATTCAAAATCAATTTCACCATAATAAATCTCACTCACCTTATGCAGTGCACTATTCTTGAGTGCACACACAGTAAAAGTGCAGTGTTTATATAGTCAACAGTGTGTCATCGGAAAATTATATCTTGCATACCCTTATGGCTACTTCCTGATTAACATATGCCATTGCCCAATCCCCTTAAGAAGTTACATGACAAGTGACAAATCACATTGGTCCAATTCGACATCATCACACACACATGTTAATCAGAAAGTAGCCAGGGGGATATAAAAGATATTGGCTGTTGATGATATGCTGTTGACTGAATAAACACTGCACTTTTAGTAGGTGTGCAATCACAATAGTATACTGCATAATGTGAGTGAGATTTTATATGGGAATAGTTTTTAATAAATTAAATTGATTGAAATGGTGAGCACTATGTAGTCTGTTTTGTTTTGTTTGGAGTGCTACTGGAAGGAAGGTGAAATCATCAGAGATCTGAGGAGCCTGGTAAATGAAAAAAAAAAAACGTTCTCTCTGAGCCTTATAACATATCATTTGAGCTTTATAACATATCATGTCATTTGATAAAGCTGAGAGCACATCTTGTCCTTTGAGCAAGGTCAGTGGAGGAGTGTGGAAAGGACATATAGGAGACTGTATCCAAGGGAGCACAGAAGATTTTTCTTATGTTCAATAACACAGAGAGACTATGTGGATGGTGTGGAGAATTAGTTCACACAAGAACATATAAAACTTTGGGGTGCGCAAGTGTTTATTGCATATGTTTGTAACAATCAATAGGGTTTTGGATGAAAATTATGTTATAAAAGCACGGTTATATTGTAATTCACATTACAGTAGTGCTGAATTATTTTTTCTTGTATTTATAAGTTGGTGTATGTCTTGAATGACATAAAGTGGGAGCATCTACTGAGGGTTTGATATAAATATAGAGGATTTTCTTTTTTTTTTTGGTTATGGGCATAGCAGTACTGGCATATTTATTGGATTTAGCACCGTTGCAACAATTACATTTTATCAGTATTTAACAACCTGGGCTCTGCACAATTTTTTTTTTTAAGGAAACATCTTGGGCTCTACAAGAATATTAGTGTTGGTTTATAGTATGCTGACAACAATCATACTCAAAACCTAATTTTTAGATTGCAGTTAAACAAAAATAAGAATTTTTACATATTTCTGGGCAGCTAACTGCTTTGCCTTCCATTATGGTGTATGGATCATCATTAAAAATGGACATGTTCTTCTCAGATTTGAAATTGTTTGGCTTTCATGCAGACTATAATATGCTGTCCATATTGATCTTTTGGCTATTGAGCACACTGGCACAATCCAGAATTATTTTGGCTACACACTCTTAAAAGCCTAACTTCAGGTTTCTTGTGACTTTAAAGTGGTAGTAAACCCTCCTATCATTTTCAGTCAAGGAAGCCGCCATCTTGGCCTTTGTTTAATATACAACTGCCATGCTACACATGTGATCAGCTATGACACCAGCCATTGGATGGTTTGACAGTTTGGTTTAGAGCACAACCAATGGGAGTGTTACGTTTCCGGCACATGCCGGAAATGTAACTGGTTTTTAAATTGTTAAATGGATTTGTTTACTACCTCTTTAAATAGATCTTTGGGACCATACTGGTCCAAACTATTCACTTCACAGGTGCACCCACTGGGAGTGCTGAATAAACTATATGTATCATGTGTTCTTGGAAAACAAAAACTGCGTACTGCTCAGCCATTCACAGGAAACATTGTGTCATGTTCAGTGGTTCAGCTCAGAGGCCAGTAGCCACAGCAGTGAAGGTTAATGCAAAAACCCGCAGGATAATGCACAAGCAGGCCTCCCTTCTCACCTGAGGCGTGGGGTCTAAGCACTAGCCGGTCTTCACCAGAGCTCCTGATGTTCATGGTCCTCCGGACTACCTCCAGGAGGTGAGCAAGCTGCAGGTCTGGTAGCAGATATAGTAGGTAGGGATCAAGCAGAAGCGTAATCAGTAAACAAGCCAAAGGTTGGTAAAATGCGGTTGTAGGTTGGGATCAAGCAGCAGTCTAGAAACAAGCCAAAGGTTAGTAATGAGTGATAATGAAGGTACAGACAAGAGCAGGAGTATAAGGAGCAAGATATTGGCTAGTGAAGAGCACAATAATCTGGCAAACAGGAAGTGCAAAGGCATGGTTTAAATAGGAAATTCATGGGGGGAGCAAGGAGTTTAAGGTTCACCAGAAACATGAAGTAAAATTGTCCAAGAGATCAGGTAGAGCTCTGGGTTCAGATCTGGGTGTCAAAGTCACTGCAGGAAGCGGTGCAAGAATCCAGCCAGGCTGAGGAAGGAGGCATGGTCTGGCCTACGAAACACTTCTCCATGGGCTACAGAGTTCCAGGCTTTTACAGGTCGTTTAACAGCTCCTTACAGCTATCTTCCCGTGGCAGCTCCTCGTGATCTGGCCATAATCCTGCACTGCTTCCCTCAGTGGCTTTGGCACCTGTGGCATCAGCATGGACTGGATGGTTGCCCACATTTAGCTTATACATGCCTATCAGCTCAGATGTAAGTGAGTGAATTTTTACCATGTATTTATGTCTTTTTTTAATAAACTGTGCTACACTATCGGCGACTTGGTGCTTCTCTTTCCCTCTCCATAAAGTTCATGAGCTTGGCAGTAAGGGAGCAGTGTCCAGTGTCCAGTTGCCTGGTAGGGACCCCTGTGCTGGGGGTGGCGGGTGTGGGAAGAGGAGAGCTAGTGGAAGAGGAAAGGTGCATCTGAAGTCTCACACCCTTTCCAGCCTCAGCTAGGCTTAGTAGAAGCCATCCTGACAGTCATCCTGACAGATCTGGGCCTGTATAGCAGGAAGCAGCTTCTTGGAACTCAAGATTAACCCTCTAAATTCACAAAAACAAAACAAAAATCCCCTGGCCTGATTCTTGAGTCTGTAATAAAGCTGGAATATTCCTGTTGCCTGGCTGTGTGTAAAGGGAAGGTCCAAAAAATCCAGCACTACACAAGTATGCAATAACAAACTGGTCCAAAAGAACGCAGGACATCATTGATGGAATGCTGAAAAGTTGTGGGAGCACTGCAAAGAGCAAAAGGCATGACCAAAGACTCAAAATATCCATATCTAGTCTTCCATTTGTCTCCTTGAAAAATGTGGACAAGGTCATATGCCCCCCTAGTTTGGTAAATACTTTGGTGGAGCGGGGTCTTTTCAACATTTCTGGAATTAAGGGGGGTGGATAATGGTTTTTAATAGTGATTTTTTTGAAATCCCTGTAATTAATGCATGGATGCAAGGTGGTGCCTTTTTTTTTAACCCCTACAGATCCGTGATATTGCCGAAGTACGGCTCCAGCGCGGATCTGAAATGCCGGGACGACATCCATGGACGTCGTTCCTTGTGCACGCTCCAGGCGTGCCCCCTGGCGGCAGCGGCAGCACGGGTGCGCGGCCGACGCACGCTGCGCGGGCGTGCCCGTGGGTCGGGCGGACTCGATGTCCGCTCGAGACCCACTATCGCCTGACAGAGCTGCAGAACGGGGAACCGCTGATGTAAACACGGCGGTTCTCCGTTCTGTTACAAGGGACATACCAGATCTACTGATCCCTGTCACTGGGATCAGTGAGATCTGTTATGTCCCGGCCAGCCCGCCCCCCCCCCCCCCACAGTTAGAACAGATCCAGGGAACACTGTTAACCCCTTCACTGCCCCCTGCAGGTTAACCCCTTCATTGCCAATGACATTTATAGAGTAATCAGTGGATATTTGAATTTCTGATCGCTGTATAAATGTCCTTGGTCCCAAAAATGTGTAAAAAATGTCCGACATTTCCACTGCAATATCGCAGTCCCGATAAAAATCGCAGATCGCCGCCATTACTATTAAAAAAATAAAAATAATAAAAACGCCATAAATCAATTCCCATAGTTTGTAGACACAATAACTTTTGCGCAAACCAATCAATATACGCCGATTACAATTATTTTTTTTTATGGATTTGTAATTTAGCAAAAAGTAAAAAATATTGTTCTTTTTTGCAAAATTGTCGCTCATTTTTTGTTTATATCGGTGATCAGAAATGACGCAGAGGTGATCAAATACCACCAAAAGAAAGCTCTATTTGTGGGAAAAAAGGGACGCAAATTTAGTTTGGGTACAACGTCGCACGACCGCGCAATTGTCATTCAAAATGCGACAGTGCTGAAAGCTGAAAATTGGTCTGGGCAGGAGGGGGGTTTAAGTGCCCAGTAAGGAAGTGGTTAATAAAGAACAGCAAGAGATGTTGAGTGTCTGATAAAGCTCTTCTTATCAAGCCACTCCCTGAACACCTTTAATTCAGGGTCTGACAAATGTGACCAAAATGTATTTCTGCCCCTGGGAGCTGTTCAATGAGACAACCATACTGACAATGCAACTGATCTGCATTCTTTTTATCATGGACATCTCTGAACTCATAGTACTGTACTGTAGAGAGAACTTATCATAGAATCAACTTTAATCCTTGATCAACAGAGAACTTGTTTGACAAAGTTCTCTGAAATGTTCCTTACAATGAGGGGATGTAAAATGTATCGTCCATGCCTCCCAGTTAATGGAGGGATTATGGTTGGAAAACCAAGGATAGGCCAGGATGACAGGAAATTTGGAGCAGTTTAGACTACAGGAAAATGGTGCCCAGCTGCACACAGTATCAGCAGACTGTACATCTAAGATAATAAAAGATGATGAGATTGGCATCAGCTTGGTTCTCTGCCCATAAAAACACCTCCCCCCCCAATGCATTTGACCTATTTGGGGCTTACTCGTAAAGGCCTCAAAGGACATCAGATTTGACGAGGTTTAAAGGACAGTAGGACCGGATAGG
>BLSH010414056.1:245473-259313 GCA_018402905.1 Glandirana rugosa | reverse complement strand
AAGGAGCAGGACAGCGCTTTGAAAACTACAGATCTGGTAAGGAGGGACCCAGAAGGGGGTGTAAAGTGTTAACAAGCAACCAGTCAAAGAGAGCATTTAACAACATAAAGACATAAGAAGAATAATTGTCGGATACTTAATAATTTATCTAATGACTGTTCTTTTGAATGATTTGGTGTTTTAACCACAAATCCCAATTAGGGAATTGGCAGGACTAAAGCAACCAAGGACTGATATATTTCTTATAACCAGTTGAACAATATTAAGCACATGGTTTTATACAATTTATAAGCATTTTATAAGCATTTTATAAGCATTTGTATGATTGTATATGCATGGTATGCTTTTAAGGATTTAGAAGTGTATTTTACAAATAGAACAAGCACTAGCACCTTATGTATGCATAGTAGTAGCGGCGCTGCTTAAACTTTGACCAAGGGGTATTAACAATAGACACACTGGAGTTAAAGTTTACCATAGACAAGCATTAAAGACAAAGCGGCAGCCCAATAATTTTTTTAGACCACAGCACATCTCCAAAAAGAAAAAACAGTAGCGCTGGGTATAGAGAAATTTATTTCTTCGTGAGAGATACTCTTCTTTATAATAAGTATTAGTGCTACATAGTACATTTGCACCTTGCTGTGCATTTCTTGCACAAAATTAAAAAGTGCGTCGACATTGCTGGTTTAAAAAAATAAATAAATAGTGCTACATAGTACATTTGCACCTTGCTGTGCATTTCTTGCACAAAATTAAAAAGTGCGTTGACATTGCCGGTTAAAAAAATAATATAAATTTGTGCTAAATAGTACATTTGCGTCCAGAATGAGGAGAGCGTCAAATAAGGGACGTGGTCATGGTGCTGCTGGTGCTGCTGGTTTTGGTGGTGTTGGTGAAGCTCCCGTTGCAAGGAGAGCATGTGGTCGATCTGTGCCAGCTACACGCACAAGTGAAACACATTCCTCAGGTGCGAGTAGCCGACAGAACCTTCAACGTTATATGGTAGGCCCCAATACTGCTCAATGAATGGTAAGGCCAGAACAAGTACAGGCGATAGTAGATTGGGTGGCTGACAATGCCTCCAGTTCCTTCACCTGAACCCCATAGCCATCTGTCTTTCACCACTGCCCCTTATAAATCAGCCAAGCATTCTGAGCCCCAAGTCATGCAGCAGTCTCTTTATTTTTTATGTGATTTTAAGTTATTTCCCTATCCACATTTGCTTGCAGGGCACTTGTCCTACTCTTACCCCCATTTGCTTCCTTTTGCAGCCCTCTAGCCCTTTCCAGGACTTTTTTAGAGCCATTTTAGTGCCCAAAAGTTCGGGTCACCATTGACTTCAATGGGGTTCGGGGTCAAGTTCGAGGCCGAGCTCAAACTTTTTTGCGAAGTTAGGCCGAACGCGCCAAACCCGAACATCCAGGTGTCTGCTCAACTCTATTGCTGTTTGCTGTGATGGAGAAACACAATACTAGCTGAGTTTTCATGGCTGTTGGATTTCCGTAAGTGGATTCTTGCTCAAATTAACTTTTTTGCACTGAACACAATGTTATTGTATGATATATATAAATGCTCCTCTCCTGCCTGATAGTTTTGGGGCATAGAAGCCCTTAACTCGCAAACCATTGGGTCGCCCTTGGTGATACTTGGCAAAGTGTTTGGCAATTGGTGTTTCGTCTTCTTTACCTCTAATACTGGCAAGTTTTTACCAATTCTGATTTTTAAGGGGCGTTTAGTTTTGCCCACATAGTATTTGTTGCATGGGCATTCTAACATGTAGAGAACCCAAGTAGTGTTGCAATTTATAAATTTCTTTATCTGGTATCTGGTATGTTTTCTGTCTGTCATCAGTGAACATTATCAGTTTAGTCGACCAGTTTGCAGATATGGCACTTCTCACATAGGAACATGCTTTTGAGTTCTGGGAGGTCGGTTAGCCAGTTGCGTGGCATAGTTTTGATAGACTCCGATCTTACTGGTTCATCTGCAAGATTTTTGGTCTTCTTGGCTACTAGGTGGGGTCTACGGCCCACAATATTGGCCAATTGGGGTGAACGGGACAATAGATGCCAATGTTTGGTGATTATCTTGCTGACCTCTTTCCATTGAGCGCCATAACGAGTAATGATTCTAACAGGGTCAGATTGTTCCCCTTGAACCTGGTCATTGCTTACTTTCGCTTTCAGCAGATCTGATCTTGATCTTTGGGATGCCTTTCTCCTGGATCTTCTCAGTGTTCTGTGTGTATCTCCTGTCCTTAAATCTTGCCTATAGCTGTGCTGCTTCTATCTTGTAGTCTGAGTTAAGCATACAGTTGACCAGTCAGTATCCCTTTTATCAGTGACTTAGGTTGATGGCTATTTGCCTCCAGGAGGGTGTTGGCAGCAGTCTCTTTTCTACATTTATGCTAACCAAGATGACATCTGGTGGCACTGATATGTTGTCAATCTTCATGAGGACATGTCTAATATCTTGCACATATGATGGTAGCTCAGTGACCATCCCTTTGAGGAGTGCATCAAGGTATTTCCCTATCTTTTTCAGAGGGCCCTTTATAGTTTAAATGATTAGTCTGCCCGGTGGATTTTGAAGCGACTTGTGGGCTTTGGGGATAATGTAGATGGTAGGTATATTGAATACTATCACCCTAAGATATTAAAATTCTTTTTTAGTAATAAGCGTGGCTTCATGTGCTAGGCTTAATTTAAAATGTAGCTGTTGTACTATGATGGGGATGGGGCTGGTAGCTAATTTTTCATGTCGATCTATCATTCAGTTGTTTTCTTATTTCATTTTCATAGTCCTCTTATGAGAGTAGTAAAAAAGGTGAATATATGCGCAAAAGGAAAGATAAAGCAGCAAGCACTCTACCAGACCAGACCAATATTCTTCTAATATTCCTCTTATGAGAGTAGAACTACATTTCCTCCTTTGTCGCTTTTCTTAATAATTAGCTTTGGTGCCTCCTTTAATTCCCAGAGGGCCTGCCACTCTTCCCGGGTCAGATTGTCATATTTCAAATGTGTCAAATTTAATGGGACAGGTCCTCTTGGATTAGGTCCAGAAAGACCCCCAGCCACTTGTTTTTCTGAAAAGGTGGCATCTTAGTGGATTTGATGTGGAGATCTGCTTCTCCAGGGATCTTTAGAGGCGTCTGGTAGATTATTGCATTTTTCATACTCTCAGAACCATAGGGAGGCCAGTGCATCTAGCATGACTTAATCCTGGATAGAGGTGATTTCAGTGTCTTCAATATCTTGTCTCTGATGGACCTGTCTTAGGTAAACCTTCCTTAGGAATAGGCATACATTTTTGTAGACTTCAAAATTACTCATTGCATTTGTGGGGGAGAAGGACAAACCTTTCTTGAGTAGTTTGATGTGTCTATCTTGGAGAGGGAAGTTAGAGTGATTAGTGATTAGTTAGAGTTCGTACAGTTTGCGTTGTTTGAGGAGATATCTTCATTTGCATCATTGTAATTATATTTATTTCCTCTGTTGGCTGCGTGTCCATGTCTTGATTGTATCTCTCCTGGTTTCTCCTCCTTTGTGCTTTTCTTTTTCCCTTGCTGTATCGTTTACTGCGTTTTTTAGTATTCATTTTGTTGGTGCAGTCTGTGGCGACTGCTCTTCCTCTAAAAAAACCCATGGAGCGATCATCTTCACCTTCACTTCCTAAGAGGGTAGGTTGGTTGCTTGATGCAGATTGCAATCCTTTTCGAGATCTTCTAGATCTACTACATCCTCTTGTGTTTGTTAGGTCAAAGAACTCCCCTTTTTCCCAGTTGTCAAGGTCCCTTTGGAATTTGGATTGTTTGGTTGATCTTAGGTTTCTCTGTACCTTGATCACTTCTTTTTTAAGAAGCTCATTGTGTTTATCAAATTCTGGCTTACCACTGAATGGCTCTAATTGCTTCAAGCTTACATTAATCTGGGTTTGTATCTCTGATAGTTGTAGCTTTTCTTCCTCAACAATTAGTTACATTACCTCGAGGCCATTGCTGATGCATATTTGTTTCCGCTTTGTAAGGAATCTGTCATTTTGTAGGTGCTCAGCTGGGTCACCTGTTCTCGTAGTCTTCGAGGGATTATTATCTTGTCTATGTATGACTGGAGGGACAGGATGTCCCACTTCCAATTTAATTGTTTAATGGTTAATTTTTTATGTTGTCTAAACAGTATATTTAGGGAGTTATCATCAGATGGTACATGGTTACATGTGTTACCAGTGAACGTTAGTCTAATTTCTTCTTCAATATCCTCATCTAGCATGAAAGCCATAAATAGAGTGGCAGACCTACTGAACAAAAATCACCCACACATACACACTCAATGACAGGTAAATCCTGTGTTGTCTCCTAAATTCAACAAGTTATGCCCATAGAACCAAGCTACTTGGTATGATCCAATGAGGATCAGGTTACAAGTGACGTTAATGTGTATAAAAGAAGGTAAGTACCAAAGTGTCCAGGTGCTGGATAAGTCTATCTGCCTACACCAGATAGCTACTGACTCACTCATGAATGAGTGGTGCCTATCCCTTCCCTTGAAGCAAAAGGTTGGGAAAAAGGCTAGTAGGAGTTCTGGAAAGGAGGAGGGGAATGAGGCAGACTGTGGTTTCAACCTATGAATAGTAAACTTTATTGGTAGTAGAAGATCAAAGGGAAAATAGAATAGGCAGACAACACAGAAAAAGTTAAAAACTAGGACGACGTTGCAACTAAAATCACACAACCGGGTTCCCCAGCACACCGCATACAGTCAATCATCAAACAGGAGTAATGTGGCAGTACAGCTGTCTGCCTCATCCCCCCCCTCCTTTCCAGAACTCCTACAGACCTTTTCCCCAACCTTTTGCTTCTAAGGATTTACAACCTGTACAAGGTGTAGATTGACAGACTTGCTGGAAGTTTGGGTATTGTGTTAAATATACTCACATGTCCTAGCCACTCCTGATATTCTTTCAATGTCCTGCTGTGCAATCCCAACTGTGATTTGCACTGAGCCAATGGAAACCTGTATACAATTTATAGAGAAGGGGTAGTTGGTAGAAACTTACCATTTGTGCTCCCTTTGTCTTCTTATTGGACCATGACACTTTCCATAAATCTTCTTGGGAAAAATGGAGTGAAAAGAACCAGTAGGGGGAGGAGCAGAAGGTGACCATGAGAGCTGTTTCTGTTTACAGAATACAGCCCTAAGGTGCTCTGGAAATAAAAAATAATGTATGAAGACCTGCTTATCTTCAGCTTTGTCAACTGCCTTGAGCTTTTCAGTAAATGTGAAAAGTCCACTGGTTTACTTTGAGGCCTCAATTACATTGTAGTTAATCAATTGCCTGACATTGGTAGAGGCATTTGTGAAGGCCCTTGTAGATGCCTGCTTATCTTCTGCTTTATTATCTACCTTGAGCTCCTCACTAAATGTGAGAAGTTCACACATTTACTTTGAGGCCTCAAATACATTGTAGTTTATCTACTGACTGACATTGGTAGAGGAATTTATGAGAAAATCACTGACAGGGCCAACATTTTTTTCATACTAACGTAATCGTGAATTGGCAGCTGTCTCTATTTTTTTTCCTCATTTTTTTTTGGGTCAACTAAATGAAAATACTATTAGAGTTATAATAAAAAGGTTTATCTTTTTTTAACCTTATTAGGTTACTAATACTATCTTAATATTTTAATCATTTTATGTTGCTGATACTCAAAAAGCAAGGGGGATACTAACTTGTGATCTTAAAATGCTGTAATTATAAAATTGGGTTGGCATAGAAAATGATGTAGTATTTGGCAAAAATACATCATAAATCACGATGCTGAAGGCAGACCAGTAAATACAGGAAAAATATTTACTAGACTTTTACTGAAGATTTAGTTTGTCTGACACTGCACTGCAGACTATTTATAAAAAAAAATATGCAGCACCCCATTATTAATGAGAATGACACATAGTGAGACTGCCAAATTGTGGCAATTTACTTTCATTTTCACATTAACACAAGTCCACCTGTGATGAATTGGAGACTAAATAAGCGCATCAGTTTTAATTAGTTATTTGGGATGCTGGTTCTAGTTAAACATCACAATGCATTAGTTTCTGTATAGAGAATACAGCAGTCTCACAAAGGGCATCTAGCAAGCATGCTGGAAACAATGCATATTTAGATCGACCTTACGTGGCAGATCCAGATCTGTCTAACATATATTGAACCAAAGTCGATTTTTTCCCCAACCAGTTTTGCGTATTTTCTTTATGGTGATTTCTTTAGTTTCTCACAGAAAACATGGTTAAGTATCCCAAACTTAGGCAACATAGGTGAAATCGTGGATGCTTTTTGAGCTACAGCTGAGCTTTGATAGGAAAATAGCTTCAGAATCACTGGGAATTTTCCACTCATAGGCCCTAATTCCTAGCTTTTGCGGTTGCAAGGAGAATATAGGTAGAATTTATTCTAATCTCCAATTGCTGCCATAGAGCTCTTAATGGTGGTGGTTATGCAGCAAACTAAAATGCATCATAATATATATTCATTCTTGGTTTCAATATATTCTTTCCCATATATAAATTTATTTCCTTAGCAATATATTTTTAGGTGTTCACAAGTAATATAACAGATACCTATTAATAGCTAGTTACATTCAACTAGACTAGTTCTTTGATGCTGAATATTTTTTAAGTTTCCTCAGCTCAAATGAGTATCGAGATAGTATAAGCACATTTATAGTGGGAGTCAAATAGAGTCCATTCCCAGACACACAGAATCTCTAGGGCATGAAACTAGAGGAGGGTGCATGGCAGTAAAGGCACCACATATCCAGACAACAAAATAGAAAGCCAACATTCAAATGCAAGATACAAATAACACATTGGTTGACTTGTAACATGTAGCCGGTGCTGCAGCCAGCTTCTCTCCCCTCTCTCATTGTAGCTGACAGGTGGGATCTGTGTGAAATTCCCCAATCCTGCTACCCCCCTCCCGGGATGAACTTGAGCCAATCAAGGAGCAGAAGAGTTGGGACTGTTAAATCAGATTCGGGAGTCTTAAAACACAACCGTTCAGATGAGATAATAAATCCACATCAAAAGTACATGTTCTTTATTTACACTGCAGTTGAGAGACAAAGCACAAACAGAGACCCAGCTCAGGTAAGCTGAGCAAAGAAGGAAATATCTCTGATCTACAAAACATTCAGCTAAACAATTTATACATATGAATATGCATGAGACGTGGGTGTGTTTTTAGTGTATTCTGGGTGTGATCGTAAAACTTAGTCCAATCAGTGTCCGTATCTTGTTATTAGCAATCAAGTAGTTAAGTAGGTGGTTTTGCCATGTGACCGATAAAAAGTGAAATGATAAATGGGCAGCGCCATGACAGTTCTAGTTTAAACTGTTTTTTTTAATAAGAAGTCCATCTTGAAGCCAAAAGGGAGTGAACTGGTGCTTTTTATCTTAGCAGGGAAGGCCATCCTGGTCTGGAAATTCTGTATCTGAAAGAAACAAGCAAGTGCATTATACATTCTTAAAGTGGCAGTCTATACGTATATATATTTAGCTCAACATTATTCTATAATTCTACTCAGGACCAATCAGAGGCAGGGAGAGGACTTGCATGCAGACACCAGAGGATGTTGGGAAATGTAGTCTTAAAGTGGCATTGTACAATATAATTGAATGGCTGCCAAACTACAGGAGCCACAATTTCGTGGGTCTAGAGGAGGGAAGCTTCACCGTTTTCTCAGGTAAATCTGCAGAGAGTGAGTCAGTCTAGAGGGTAGAGCAAAAAATACAGATCTATGGTCGGGGTCTGTATTAGATATCTGCTGGACCAGAGCCAAGTAGAGGAGCTAGAGGACCCACTGCTGTGCCTGTCTATCTACACCAGTAAGAGAAAGAGAAGACAGACCTGCTTCTGAGTCTGCAAAGCTGCCCCAGAGACTGGACTTGAGGCAGAGAGTCGCTGTGCTTTGGAGCTTTGAGACTTGCCTGCAAGAGGATCTAGAACCTGACGTCTGGAATTTGCTGATTATCAAGCCATTGGGACCAAGCTAGTTTTACACATCTTAAGCTCTTACCATACCCATTAACCACTTCAATACCAGGCACTTGCCGCCCAGACCAATTTTCAGCTTTCAGTGCTGTTGCACTTTGAATGGGAATTGTGTGGTCATGCGACGTTGTACCCAAACAAAATTTTTATCATTTTATTCCCACAAATAGAGCTTTCTTTTGGTGGTATTTGATCACCCCTGCAGTTTTTATTTTCATGCGCTACAAATAAAAAAGACCAAACATTTTTGAAAAAAAAAAGTTTTTCTTTGTTCCTGTCACAAAACTTTGTATAAGTAAATTTTCTCCTTCACAGATGGGCACTGATGTGGCTACACTGATGGGCACTTATGAGGCTAGACTGACAGGCACTGATGAGGCAGTACAGATTGCCACTGATGAGGTGGCGCTGATAAGTTTGCACTGATGATGGGGCGCTGATAAGTTTGCACTGACGAGCACTGATAAGCAACACTGACGGGCACTGATACGTGGCACTGATATGCAGCACTGATGGATTCTCATAGGTGGCACTGTTAGGTGGCACTGGGCACTAATGGGCACTGATAGGTGGCACTGCTGGGCACTGATAGGTGGCACTTTAAGGTGGCACAGGTGGGCACTGATAGGTGGCACAGGTGGGCACAGGTGGTCACTGATAGGTGGCACTGGTGGGCACTGGTGCATATAGCACTGTTCGAGATGGCACTGGCAGGCATCATATATGGGCACAGTACTATCCCTACAGTGCACTGTATTGCCCTTACCTGGTGGTCTAGTGGGGGCTCCCTGGTGGTCCTGGGCGGCCTCCATGTTGTCTTCCTGGTGGTCCTGGGCGGCCTCCTCATGGTGTCGCTGGGGGGGGCTCCCTGGTGGTCCTGGTCAGCTCCCTGGTGGTCCAGTGGGGTGATCCTGAGGGGGTCTATACTAATAAACGTTCAGCGCAGCACTCCCCTGTCAGGAGAGCAGCCGATCGGCTCTCCACTGCTCAGGTCTGCAGACCTGAGCAGAGAAAAAGCCGATAAATGGCTCTTCTTATTTAAACTGTGATCAGCCGTGATTGGTCACGGCTGATCACATGGTAAAAGGCTTCCGATGGAAAGGTCAGACTGACCCACGGCACCACCGATCACCGCGATGCGCGCCCCCGTGGGCGCACAATAGCAGATTATCCTGAGGACGTCAATAGATGTCCAGTCAGGATAATGAACCCCCTGCCCGGCTGTCATTTGTCAATAGGCCGGGCTGGAAGTGGTCAAAGGCAGTAGAGGCCGCTCCTACTCAGCTGTTCCTACTCACGCTACTCACGCTATGTGCCCCCGCGCACAGGCTTCCAGACCCGATTTTCAGGGGCAATGGTCGTTTCCTGACATTGCCCCCCGAGGGGCAGCCTCTGGATGCCTTTTCGGGTGCCAGCTTCCTGGCGGTTTCTTCTGAAGGCTTGAATTAGTTCTGCTGCGTGAATGTTTGTTTCTGGTTCCCAAGAACTTTCATTGGGTCCATAACCCTTCCATTTTACCAAATACTGAGTGACCCCAGCCCTCTTCCGACAATCCAAGATGGCTCCCACCTCGAACTCCTCCTCTCCGTTTACCAGAATCGGTTCAGGTGGATCCGCCTTTCGTTCAGGAAAGGGGTCTGGGACAGACGGTTTCAACAGGGATGTATGGAAGTCCGGGTGGATACGTAATGAAGGGGGAAGATCCAGCTCAAATGCCACCCTCTTAATCGGGAACGGTCCAATGAACGGTCCAACTTTTTTGAGGAGCAAGCCAATTTCAGGTTGCTGGTGGAAAGCCAAACTCGGTTGTCTGGCTGTAGTTCCAATTCCCAACGCCTTCTCTTGTCGAAGGCCTCCTTGTTCCGTTCCTGAGTCCTAGACAGGGTGTCCTAAAAAAGTTTGTTGTTTGTGTCAAAGAAACTTGTGACCTTCTGTGCCAATGCTGAACACAGAGCCTTCCAGAAACTGGAGGTGAATTGGACCCCACGATCTGATACAATATTGATGGGGACTCCATGAAGCCAGACTATTTCTTTAATGAAGATGTCTGCAGTTTTGGCGGCCATGGGAGTGCCCTTCATGGACAGAAAATGAGCCATTTTGGTCATACGGTCAACGACCACGAAGATGGTAGAGTATCCCTCAGAAGGGGGCAGCTCCACGATAAAGTCCATGGCTAACTGAGACCATGGGCGTTCAGTTACAGGGAGCGGGTTCAAGAGGCCCCAAGCTCTGACTTTGTCTGTCTTTTTTCGGGCACAGATGGGACAAGAGCTGATGTACCTCCTACAATCCTCCTCAGCTCTCGGCCACCAAAAATAATGGGAAAGCAATTCGGCCATCTTGCGAGCCTCGAAATGCCCAGCTAACTTGTGGACATGGCAGAATCCTAAAGCCCCTAGGCGTTTGCCTGTTGGGACGAAGATCCTGCGGCTGGACCACCATAGCCCATCCTTTACTATCAGTCTGGAATCAGAAGGACTGGAGGAGCCAGTCAGGACCCGTCTGATCTGTGACAACAAATCTTCCTGGGTGAGTAGGAAGTTCCTCGAGGGAAGTATTGTGTCAGGCAGAGTGGTGTCTCCTGACCCCGTGAACATCCGGGAAAGAGCGCCCGGTTTTATGTTCTTTAATCCCGGCCTGTATGTCAGATGTAACTGAAACTTGGATAAGAGGAGTGCCCAGCAGGCTTGCTGGGGTCTCAGTCTCTTGGCCATCCTCAGGTACTCAAGGTTTTTTTAATCAGTATATATAAGGATGGGGTGCATGGCCCCTTCAAGCAAGTAACGCTATTCTTCCAAGGCCGATTTGATGGCCGATAGCTCCCTGTCTCCCACATCATAATTCTTCTCGGGTGCGGAAGTGAAGAAGGACTTGAGTGTCTGGAAGGCAGCTTGGGCTTTGGTGGACTAACAAAACCGAGAGTTCTGCTTCGTCAGCTGTGTGATTGGGGTGATGATAGCAGAGAAGCCTTTAATGAATTTTCTGTAAAAGTTGGCAAAACCCACAAATCGTTGGACAATGGCGGTGCTGCATTTCCCCCTTGTTTCAGGCAATGCTGGAGGCAATAGGAGGACCTGAATTTGATGGCCCCTGTGGACCAGTCAATACTGGGACTGTGGGCCCGAAACCAGGGTAGGCCTAAAATGATGGGGAAAAGGGGGGATGCAATGGCATCCAAAAGCAATAATTCCTGGTGACCATCCGGTGTCTCGGTAAGTAGAGGAGTGGACTCGTGTCCCGGACTTAATGACGGATTCTTCAGCCAGGTGGATGACCATTTTTTGGGCCTTTGGTTGCAGAGGGATTCGATTTAGTGCTGCGAAGGCCTGATCTATGAAGCAGCTGCAAGCTCCGCAGTCAATGATGGTTGGGACCCTGATATTCCCTTCGGGAAGCTGCAGAGACAGGGAAAGAAGAAGGTGAGAAGCTTGACCCTGCTTGATAGGTATTTCAACCTTGGTAGTAGGACACTTACCGCGCTTGGTGGAGCAGACTCTGACTACGTGTCCAGGTTCCCCACAATAGAGGCACAAGTTCTGGGAGAAGTGTCGTTGTCTTTCCTCAGCGGTGAGGGATGGATGTATGAGCCCTATCTGCATTGGCTTGGAGAGGTCCGGAAGAGAGGAGGAGGAGGTCACTGGAGCAAAAGGAGAATGTTTCGGGTAGCTGGGAACCCGTGGGAGCATCCAAGTGGAATGCAGGGGTCTTGAAGATCTTTCCTGGAGATGCCGGTCAATTGAAATGGCCAGGTTGATGAGTGCGTCCAGGGTTTGGGGCACCCCCACTTGGGCCAGCTTGTCTTTAAGGGGTTCTGACAGACCCAAGCGAAATTGGTAACACAGGGCGGCATTGTTTCATGCTGTATCTGCGCTCCAGCGCCGGAACTCTGCTACATAGTCTTCCGCAGCACGGCGACCCTGTTGGAGAGCATATAGGGTAGCCTCCACTGTGGCGGCCTGGTGGGGGTCCTCAAAGTCGGGCTATGGCTTTAAAAAATAGAGCCAATGTGGAGACTTCTGGGGCTCTCTGCTCCCATAGCCGGTGGGCCCATGACTGGGGTTCATCCTGAAGGAGGGAGATGACAAGCCCTACCTTGGTGGCCTCGAGAGTGAAGGTGTGTGGTTGGAGGCCAAAGTATAGCTCACAGGAATTGCTGCGATCCCCAGAGAACTTGTCTGGCAGGGGGACCTTGGGTTCAGAAGGCAGAGCCACAATGGTGCAGGCTGTGGATGGACCAGCCCCTGGGTCTGTAGGCGCTGCAAGTTCTTGTAACCGCTCTTCCAACTGGGTGTAGCCTTCTTGCAGGTTTTTTCCTGCTTGTGTGAGACCAGCAAGGTGAGCACACACATCATCCATAGGAGAGTGGGTTCCCTGCGCAGACTCGGTCATGGCTGTCTTTTTCTGTCGTGCACCTGGCAAATATGAAGGAAGGTGGTACAAGCTGGGTCGGCAACTGGCGGGCGGTGCGGTACAAAGGGGTAGGCAGAAGAATGGTCAAGTCCAAGCAGAGTTCGTAATCAGGTGGGCAGCAGAGGTACAAGGGATCAGGCAGGAGAATGGTCGTGGGTAGCCGGGGGTCGGTACGGGCGGATATCAAGCAGGTCAGGTCAAGCCGGGTCTTCAGGAAACAGGAACAAGTAAACAGGAATAGAGCTGGGGCTCACAGGTACACTGGATGCTGTAGAATGGACAGCATTGGTTGTAGGGTGTAACAATGTTTGGCGGTCCCCTGATGTGATTGGACATTACTGTGTAGCCCATAATGGGGATGCTATTCCTGTCTTTTCTACATACATCTAGTATAATAGCCGGAAGGGACGTTGATGTGTAATGCGTTGCTCACAGGGATGACGTCTTTCCATTTTTCGTTCCCATATAACCAATAATAGCGTTTTTCTGGTTCCTGTGTACCATGTAAACCAATTTTTTAAAATATAATATTGATCTTATCAGGGTGTACACTCCTCTGGGGTATAACCCAAATGATATTATGGTGGATGATTCAATACTTTGTAAATCAATTGGAGGAGCGCCATGTTGGAACACCTTATAAATATATCTGACTGGTTACTGTCATACTGGGGCGTGGAACACACGCCGTGACGCCATCTTTGGACTGGTGACACCGGACTTCCTGTTAGGCCGGAAATGGGAATATGGCTTGATTTATGATATTGTCTATATATATATGCAATGACTCGGGCAGGGGGCACCCCAGAAGAAGTCTAGTAAGACGAAACGCGTTGGGTTTCTGTCCCCCCTGGTCATTGCAACACGAATCTATGATCGAAGGGCCCATATATGTCTTCATTGGTGTAAGTGTTTTTAATCTTTTTACTAGAGTTGAGCGAACCTCTGGAAGTTCGGGTTCTGCTGGTCCGTCCGAACTTCGGGACAAAGTCCGGGTCCGGGTCCGGACGGAACCCGAACGATCGCACGGACGGCCTGGGCCTGAAACAGGGCTTCAAGCCTGCCTGGTCGTCTTGGGCTTGAAGGTCTCCAAGCGAGTTGAGATCATTTTTCTAATTTTTGTGAATGTGGTTACTTCTGTATATACCCGGGAAGCTAGTATCTAAGCACAACGTTACTGGTCCCCCCTGTCTTTGGGTTGCGCAAAGCAGAATGATCTGAAGAAGACCCCACGGGGGACGGGCTCAGTAACGTATATATATATCTGTTATAGTATTTAGTTCGGTATAAGGGTAAAGGCCGGATTGTCCTTCAGGCCACAGTGGTCAGGTTTCTACCGCAGTGCCGCACACAAGGTGCGGGGTCATAC
>BLSH010414056.1:219011-233391 GCA_018402905.1 Glandirana rugosa | reverse complement strand
TAGAGCAGTCACAGTATACTGCAAATGTATGCCCTTGATGTTTGCACTGTGAATTAGTCTTGGCCAATAAACCTTTTAAAAGTGATACGCGATGAGTTATCCTTCTTTCTATCTATATATGGAATTCTGACCGCGGAAGGGAGCGTGTTAAAAGGAGAGGACAACCACATCCATAGGTCGGATTGTAGACCTAAAGCGCGTTCTGACTTCTCCACACCGTACGGTGGGAGAGTCAAAGGATTCTGGTAAGCAGGGAAAAATACCCTGAGCTATTTTTTATCATCACCCAGCACTGAAATACAGCACGAGCACTTTAAAGTATAAAGTATGGATCCCACGCACAAGGAGATCTAGCAGCAATAGATTGGAATCGAATCAGCACCCAGTCACTTTATACTGTGGACTTGCACATATATAAATTGGATTTGGCACTGAGCACAGCACTTTTACTTGGACTTTATATATTATATTTTTTATATTTTTTACAATAGCTTTTTATAATAACTATTGCAATTGTTTTCTCATTGAAATCACACTGTAAAGTTCATTTAGTGTATTTGTTTATTTATTCACTACAGCCACAAGCTAGATTCGCTGCTGAGCTACAGCAGCATTCACTGTTTTATTATTATTGTTTATTATTATTGTTTATTATATGCTTTTATTAGAATAAGCACGCTTTTCAGACATTTTAATACACACAGTTTAATTTGTAATACGTTATTACATTGTACAATTGTTTAAATAAGATTGTTTTTGGAGAGCTTTGTACCGCTTTAAATTGTACTCCCATTTTGAAACGTAGGTTGGGGCTTGTGTATTAGTATTGTCCAATATAGAAGAGTACATCAGGCAGATAAGACCTTAAGTCATTGGGCATTAACAGCTTCTGGACTCGAAGGCTGTTGTGGTCGTGGACCAGTCATAATTCTTAGTTAATGATTTCACTGGGTAAACATAATGGGTATGCACTTTTTCACTGACATGGACTTTCACTGTATTGTTCATTTAAGCACAAGAGACTCCATTTTGTTCACGTTGTTGTAATGTGTTCTGTGACCTTCACTTATCACGCAGATACAATTTCTGCTACAAGCTCTCTCTCTGTCTCTACTCCCCCTTCCCCTCTCTATGTTTTACTTTTGCAATTGTTCTATTTGCTAGTTTTTAATAATATATTTCTATTTGTTATTTCTTAATAACATCTCACACCACCCCTTTTTTATCTATGTATAAAATATCATGTAATAATAAATCTTGTCAGAACGGACATTTTTAACACAGAGATTGTGTCCTGTGGATCTGTTCCTGCAATTGCAAAACTAACTTTTATTTTTAGAGTCACAACCAGAAATTTCCCATAACAGTTTTGGCGAGCCAGCCAGGAGTTGGCAGAGTCTCCAGAAGGAACCCCGCTTTGATCGGGATCATCAGGAACGCAGACCTCTAAATGCCGGCTAGGTAAGCTGTCCTTAAGCTTGCTATAATTTTTGCCTTTCATATGTATCCTATCTGTTGGTTCTCAAGGAAACCAGACCAATCTTGGACCTTTCTGGTTGAGAAACGTGTGTGTGTGAATGTGTTTGTTTCCCCTTCATGTGTTGGACTGTGTGTGGATAGGGATAAACCTCTGCAGTTCCCAGCGTTGATTCCTTGTAAGCGGCCTGGGTCAGAGGCGCATGGTAGAGACAGATAAAACCCACAGAGAAGAGAAGATGAGGAGGGTCTCTTAGTGAGTGTTTTGTCTATTGTCATAAACCCCTTCTATCCACGTAGATAAGTGGAGACTATTCTTGTAAATCTGCAGATTTGCTGTACTATTTGTTTTAGAGGCAAGAGGGTATAGGCACAAGTAGAGAAAAGACTGGCCAATCATTATGGGCTTTAATTTAAATAAGGGAGTGAAAGTTGAGAGACCCTCAGAAAATGTCAAATGCAAGATGAGCGCTAGAGAATATATGAACCGAAGGTACGGTTCCACCTATACTGAGCCCCTAGATAAATGGGTAGAATGGACAAAAGGAACAGCTAAACCTTTTGATTTGCAAGTATGGCAAACTTTTCTGCACAATTAAGGCCCACTACTGTGCAGTGAAGGAACGTGGAGAATAGCTTGCACTTGGGAGACAAGCAAAATTAGCAAATGAAACTGGCTTGACGGAGATGTTTAATAAGGGTACTGCCCAAATTTACTACATTTGGCCAGAAGACTATGTAGCGAAGGACCCCCCTTTATGTGGCTGCCAGTGTGGCTTTAAGAGATCCATCAACAAAAGCACAAGAATCAGGTTACATGAAAAACACAAAAGATGACCTTGGCAATATAGTAGCGAGCAGAGGTTTAACAGCCACATATCAACCTGCAAAGAAGGATTTGACTTGCATTTTAGAAACAGATGATTGGCATAAATCAAAAGGCACATATGCAAAATAAGATCTCTCTGAACTTAAGGCTTTGGCCAGAGAAAGGGAGATAGAGTCTGAACTGCCAGGGCAAACCATAATTTCCAAGTTGTGGCAGCAAGACAAAGAGAGAAGGAAGGGAGAATCCACCCCTTCTGCCCCTGTCGCTGAGCAATCTGTTACAGTTTATCCTGTCAGAACCCAATTCATTTTTGAAGGTAATGCTGTTGACAGTAAGTCCCAAATTAAATGGCATGTACCTTTTAGTCCGCAAGAAATGAGAGTCATATTAGAGGGACTGGGAGGTCCTAGAAAGAATCCAATTGGGTTTGCAAGCAAACTTAGTGCTGCACAGGAAGCATACAAGGCTTCTGCTACTGACATTCATCAGCTTCTTATTAAAGCAGTAGGAAGCAACATGTCAGGCTATATACTTAAAGAATGTGAAGTATATTTCACCAAGCTTGATAAAATGTCTAGTGGAAGGAAGGTTTGTGAAAAATTGAAGGAAAAATTGTCCCAAATATATGGACAAACCAGACATGCTGAATTCATGAATGCTAAACAAGGGAAGGCGGAAGCAGCAGGGGCTTATTGAAGGCGGTTAAGTGATATGGCAGAGGAAGCAGGCCTTAAAATAGAGGAAGAAAAGAAGGGAGAAAATGCAAGTCCATCTACACAACTGGTGAAACAAAGGTTTTTTGATGGTTTAATACCCCAGTTGAAAGACAAGTTGTTCATGGCAAGGCCTGAGGCAGGCAATATGTCTATTCAAGACCTCCTGCCTATCTTGTTATCCATAGAGAACAGGATTAACCAGAAAGACAGCAAACCCAAAGTTATGTACATGGGGAAGCAGAGGGGAAGAGGAAGAGGCAAAGGCAATTTCAAAAATCATGGCAATCGGGGACCACTCATATGCTACAATTGTAATGGGGAAGGACACATAACCAAATTCTGCCATCTTCCTGACCGTACACTGGAAAGGAGCTTAGAGGCACCTCATGCTGATCCCAGTTCTCTGCCAGGAGCAGTGGATCAGGCATAGGAAAATAGCATGCCAGTGTCAATCATGTTAAATAGGGGAGACAATGGTCCTGAGGCCAGAGCAAAAGTATGTTTACAAGAACTATTTTTACCTCCTATCCTGGAGGAGAAACAGAATTAACCGGTTTAATTGATACGGGTGCAAGCCGAAGCATGTTTAATATAGAGGACTTACCTCCAGGATTATTATCTGAAAATATTATCTCTGGTGTTGGCCTAACCAGGACCTCTACTGATTTGGTTGAGTCCAAGCCACTTAAACTCAGGCTAGGACAGCAAACAGAAATTGTCACTAAAGTGTTAGTTTCAGACACAGTTCCTACCAATCTTTTAGGAGCTGACATTTTGAACCAAATTTTGGCAAGCATAGACTACACTCCTACAGGAGTCCAAGTGGTCAGTAGTCTGTCAGGAGAAGTTTTAAATTCTGCCTGTGGAGTATTTTTAATCCAAGACTCCACTCCACCATTCCCACCAGAATTGGAAGTGATTCCCGCTGATTTATGGGCCACCAGCAAATATGACGTAGGTCTGCTGAACTGCACCCCAGTTTTGATAAAAAATAAACCAGGAGCCCAACTCCCACAGATTAAACAGTATCCACTGAGTATTGCTCAGACTGAGGGGGTAAAGAATCAAATCACTCAGCTGAAAGCAGCAGGGGTTGTTGTACCAATTAAGTCCCAATACACTCCTGTTCCCAATTGCAAAGAAGCCAGACAAGAAGGGTGGACAAGTACCGCATGGTGCATGATTTGAGAGCCATTAACAATATAATTGAGGCAGACACCCCAATTGTGCCCAACTAAGTGGAATACCTGCCTCCAGCACCTGCTTTACAGTGATTGATTTTGCGAGTGCTTTTTTTCGGTGACCCTACACCCAGATTGCTGCCACCTTTTTTCATTTACCCATGATGCCCAAAAGTTAGCATGGACAAGATTGCCCCAAGGCTGTGTGAGATTAGCCCTTCTGAATATAATACTGGGTTAAAGCAAGTATTACTGGTCCCCCTCACACCCAAACACAGTTTTGCGTCAGTACATAGACGATTTGCTTATTTGTTCTGATACAAAGGACATTTGTAGCAGAGAAACAGTAAGCCTTCTTGTGTTTCTCTATAACAGTAACAACAAAGTCAGCAAAGAGAAGCTACAATACTGTCAAGAGAAAGTGATCTTCCTGGGTCACTGTATTTCACATGGAATCTGTCACCTAGCCCAAGATCGAGTTAAAACTCTACTAAAATTTGAAAAGCCAAGAAATGTACGGCAACTATGTGCCTTCCTGGTGTTAGTGGGATATTGTAGGGATTGGATTCCAAATGAATCAGAACTTATGGCTCCTCTATATGAGGTTACCACTACAAACCCTTTCAAACTCACATGGGATAATGAATTGCAGATGAAGGAGCTTATTAAAATTTTGTCTGAAGGTTCTTCCTTGGACTTCCTGTCTATAATAAGAGCTTCAAAGAGACTACAAAGTAACTGAGCTTGTACTAGATTCTACTCTGACACTGTATGTGCCACATGCAGTACAGGAAATCATGAACCAAGTAAATACCAGACATGTGTCTGCCAGTAGATTTGACAAGTACCAGTCTGCTCTTTTTGCTCCATCAAATTTCACAATCAAGTGATGTGTTACTTAACTCTGGCTACTCTTCTTCCTATAACTCATGAGGAAGATTCAACAAATGGTACTGATGCAGAACCTGAGAGTTTTTCTCATGACTGTATGGCTCTGGAGGTAGAAAGGGCCTCTGTCACCCCAGCAAAAGATGAGCCTTTATCAGATTGTGACACACACCTATTCGTAGATGGTTCCAGATTTAACACTGATGATTGTCGGCCACACACAGGGTTTGCTGTAACCACTACAGACACTATTATACATCAAGAAGCATGTCAGATGTCAGCACAGGAAGCTGAGTTGTGTGCTGTAGTCAAAGCATGTCAACTCCTAGAGAATCAAAGGGGAAATGTTTACACTGACAGCAGATATGCATTTGGAAAAGCACACGATTTTGGGCCTATTTGGAAATCACAGAACTTAACGCTAAATTATCTCACTGCAGCTCAAGGTGGGATGTGTAAGGTTATTCGTGGACATGTCAGGTTCACTTTAACCCCTTAAGACTTTTTCTGACATTTGTTGCTTACAAGTTAAAAATCCATATTTTTTGCTAGAAAATTACTTAGAACCCCCAAACATTATATATATATATTTTAGCAGAAATCCTAGAGAATAAAATAGTGATCATTGCAATAGTTTATGTCCCACGGTATTTGCGCAGCAGTCTTTCAAACGCAATTTTTTTGGGAAAAAATACACTTTCATGAATTAAAAAAACCCACAACAGTAAAGTTAGCCCAATTTTTTTGTATGATGTGAAAGATGATGTTATGCCGAGTAAATAGATACCTAACATCTCACGCTTTGAAATTGCTCACACTCGTGAAATGGTGACAAACTACAGTACTTAAAAATCTCCATAAATAACACTTTAAAAATGTCTACTGGTTACCAGTTTAGAGTTACAGAGGAGGCTAGAATTATTGCTCTCACCGTAACGATCACGGCGATACCTCACATATGTGGTTTGAACACCGTTTACATTTGCGCGCACGACTTACGTATGCATCGCTTCTGCGTGTGAGCTTTACATTTTTTTTTCTTATTTATTTTATTTTTTTTTATTTTTACACTGTCTTTAAAAAAAAATTCCAATCATTTTTATTACTGGCACAATGGATGTAAACATCCCTTGTGACAGTAATAGGCAGTGTCAGGTACTCTTTATGGAGGGATCTGGGGTCTAAAAGACCTCAAACCTCTCCTTTGCGCTTAAAAGCATTCAAAATGCCAAGTTTGGCTGTTTTGAACACTGACATTAAATCTGGCGCCTTTAAGGCTCCAGTAAACCCGGAAGTGATGTCACAACATCGCTTCCGGGTTACTGGTTGCGAGACCCGATCAAAGCTGATTGCAGCATCATTCGGGTCTTTGGCCAGCCGGCAGATGTGTGAGCTGGTCGCCCGGGCCTCCCATTGGGACAGGAGAGCAACGGAAATCGGCGAGAGGGGGGGTGGAAATCCCCTCCAGCTCCTTGAGATAACAACTAAGTGGCTTTTAGCCGCATTGGTTGTTATCCAGAGAAAACCGACCGTCCGCTCTAAGCTATGGTACCGCATGCATCACCCCGGTACTACCCCACCAAGCTGAGGCCGCATATTTGCATACGGTCCCCATGAAGGGGTTAAAATGAATCTGTGATCAGGCTATGTGGCCTGATAATTCTTGTAGTGCCACTTTAAGTAAGGAAGGGGAATGTGCACAGTAGTGTATTGCATACTTAGAAAAATCGCTGCACTCCCAATCCAGCCTGTGTGGTTAACATGTGTGAGATGGCCTCCAAAGGCTATCTCACACATGTTAACCACACAGACTGGATTGAGAGTGCGGCAATTTTTCTAAGTATGTGATCTGGCTATGGAAATTCCCATTCATATACATTAACTTACATATTCTTATAAGAAAAAGCACAAATGTTATTTTAATCAATATCAAACCAGGAAAGTACTTCCTGTCCTGGGGTGACAATGCTTACTCAGTTCAGCTGCAGCGTTGTCACCCTTTCCTGTGCAATCCATACTTGGACTATAAGCCGCCATGCCAAAGCACAAGCCACTAGCAGATGCTGCTGTTATAAACACATTCAATCTGTGATGTTCAGCTGCTGCTAAATAATGCATACATCCACAGCAAGTGCATACAAAAGTCTACAGGATGTGCATGTCACAGGGGGAATTAAACATGAACAAAGCAGGACAATTTGTACTTTTTTTACCAAAAAAAAAAAAAAAGCTGTCTCATTTCACTTACAATGATTTTCAAAATTAGGGGCATTTTTATGAGGCAATGGGGGTCATTTACTATAACGCCGGCCGCTATTCTGCAGCAAAAATTCAGTGATTGCGGTAAATAGCGCTAAAATGTTGGAAATGCGGTAAATAGTGCTAAAACGACATTCACAATAGCGCTGGCAGCAAAATACTCCCAAACTCAAATTTACAATAGCGCCCAGGCAACAGATGGCGCCCAAATCCTTACTCAAGTCCGGACCTGGAGAAGTGCACATGGAAATACTGTAATGTTTAGAATATGAATGATATAATCACCTAAATTGTACTAAAATATGCAATATATTGTTTGAAGATAATCTGTTTTTAAACTGTGTAATAAAGTGTGAATATAATAAAGGTTCCCAAAGCCACAAGGTCAGTTCCTTTCCTCGGAGGTCCACTATGATGTCCTAAGTGCCAAACAATGCCCCTGGACTGGATCTTCCTTCCAATTTTCTTCTTTCTTGCCGCTATTTCTTCCCAACAAAAGAAAATCTGAAGGAAGATCCAGTCCAGGGGCATCGTTTGGCACTTAGGCACTTAGGACATCATAGTGCCCCCTAGTGGACCTCTGAGGAAAGGAACTGACCTTGTGGCTTCGGGTACCTTCGTTATATTCAGGCTTGAATATAACTACTTTCTGGTAAGCGCATGAGTTTGTTATTGGGGGATAACCATAGAGATCTTCGTGTGAATACATCTGGATACATATAAATAATTTTCCTTCTATAAATTTCAAGGCTGTGTTTCTTTTGAAATGGGACAATTGGATCATCTACATGGATCATTATTGGCTTTGCTATATTTGCACTTTATAGACTGTCCATATTACCTATTCATGATAAGGACAATGTTTAATGAATACAATCGTTGTTGTTCAAGAGTGATCACCTTTTAGCACCTTAATATTTATGATAGCACTTTTAATTATTGGTTGAATTACACAAATGAGTATTCCATGTGTAATGTGTACATGATATTGTGGGAAGTTTGAGTTTTTTTTTTTTGTAATTATTTACACAAATTTATCTTCACTTTACAGAGAGCGCTACACCATAAGTATGAGCATGTTGGAGAGTAGAGAGAGGGGAAAAGAGACAAAGAGAAAGGAAAAGGGGGAATTTACAGAGTTTGTAATGAATAACTAATGTTTGTACTTGCCTTTAAAGTAGTGCCTTATTTAATGTGCCCTTTTGAAAGTGCCAACACTTAAACCCGCAATGGCACTTTAACCAAGCAGTGGCCAACCTGTCCCTAGCCAGCGTCCCAAGAGTTAAACTGAATTTATACTGGGATGGGGTTGGGGGAGGTTAACAATTATTCAATTTAGAGCTAGTCAAAATATGGATATGGGTTGCAGACAGGCAGATTGGCTTTTGTGTTGCAGGGAAAAGTGAAAGCAGTTACTGATGGTTACAGCGGGCAGATATGGGTTGCAGACAGGCAGACTGGCTTTTGTGCCGCAGGGAAACGTGAAAGCTGTTACCTGGAAAAGCAGAGCAGAGAGGACATGATGAGATGATGACGGTGATGATGTATTCCCTTATTAGAAGTATTGCCGTTTTGAAAGTGCCAACACTTAAACGCGCAGTGGCA
Source organism: Glandirana rugosa (assembly GCA_018402905.1). Lineage (NCBI taxonomy): Eukaryota > Metazoa > Chordata > Amphibia > Anura > Ranidae > Glandirana > Glandirana rugosa. The sequence goes on along the minus strand of BLSH010414056.1, from coordinate 224,437 downwards.
CTTTAACCAAGCAGTGGCCAACCTGTCCCTCGCCAATATAAGGAAAAGTGTTGTAATAGTGAACTAGAATATAACTCTCAATTAAATTTTGTGGAAACTATTGAGATGTAAAATAATATAATAGGACCACATTGGAGGTTGGAGGAGGAGGGGAAGGAGGAGAGGGACTTCTGGGACCCCTTTGAGTGCTTGTATGCTTTGTGGACCTCCATCTTGACACCTGGATGTTTTATATTCTTTCCTTGGTTTCTTTTCTTTTTCTCATCTCGCTCTTTCTCTTGTCTGCCCCTTTTCCCTTTCCTTATTCTTGTCTATGAGGGATCCCAATATAATGTGTTAAATAAAAATAATAAAAAAGTTGTCTTATTGTAACATGAATTTTGACAAAGTTGTTATTCTATTTAGATAACAGTTAACCAAAGTATATAGCTCCTGATGAAGAGGACTATAATGTGTAAACCACTGCAGTATCGAGATCGATTGATTTTATGGAACTATATTGTATTTTACCATGGTTTTGTATAAATGTGGACTAAAATTGTCTAATTTTAAACACATTTTGAATAAACATCATATATTATATAAATCACTGTGCCTCAAAAGTCCCATGCCTATACTATTAATTTAGTCTCGAGATATTCAGTTTAGAGATGTGGCACAGAAGCTAGATACATAACTTTGATTGGTAGAGATGTTGTTTGTTCTCCCTATGTTGGTAAGCATAACTCCTGACTCAGGGCCTTACCTAAATTATGTCTAAATGTAGTATTTATGTGGAGAAGGGTTCTACCACCATTGCAAATTTTGCCAGATACACAATCTAGCCAAAAGTATTGGGACACCTGCCTTTACACACACATGAACTTTAATGGCAGCCCAGTCTTAGGCCATGGGGTTAAAATTGATTTTGCCCACCCTTTTCACCTATAACAGCTTCAACTCTTCTGGGAAGGCTGTCCACAAGGTTTAGAAGTGTGTCTATAGGAATGTTTGGCAATTCTTCCAGAAGTACATTTGTGAGGTTATGCACTGCTGTTGAATGAGAAGGCCTGGCTCGCAGTCTCTGCTCTAATTCAGCCAAAATGAGTTCTATCTGGTTGAGGTCAGGACTCTGTGCAGGCCATTCAAGTTCCTCCACCCCAACCTCCCTCATCCATGTCTTTATGAACTTTGCTTTGTGCGCTGGTGTGCAGTCATGTTGGAACAGACGAGCCATCCCCAAACTGTTCCCACAAAGTTGGAAGCATGAAATTGTCCAAAATGTCTTGGTATGCTGACACCTTAAGAGTTCCCTTCACTGGAACTAAGAGGCCAGGCTCAACCCCTAAAAAACCAACCCCACATCATAATCCTCCCTCCACCAATATTTGGACCAGTGCACAAAGCAAGGTCCATAAAGACATGGATGAGCTAGTTTGGGGTAGAGAAAATTGACTGACCGGCACAGAGTCCTGACCTCAACCCGATAGAACACTGTTTGGCTGAATTAGAGCAAAGACTGCGAACTAGGCCTTCTCATCCAACATCAGTGCCTGACCTCACAAATGCACTTCTGTAAGAATGGCCAAACATCCCCATAGACACACTCCTAAACCTTGTGGACAGCCTTCCCAGAAGAGTTGAAGCTGTTACAGCTGCAAAGGGTGGCTTGACAGCGGCAAAGTGGTTCGTTATCGCAAACCGCCGCCGTCGACGGCAGCCGCGAGAATGAGCTTGCGCGCTCACTGTGTTCAGGGGGGGGCCAGGGAGTGGGTAGGGTGGACTCAATCTCTGCTGGCTACCCGCAATGGCTCCCTGCAGTGAGAGAACGGAGGTCCGTGTATGTAAACACGGATCTCTGTTCTGACAGAGGAGGAAGGGATGTGATCACAGGCTTCCTGTATATGGAAGCCGTGATCACTCCCCTCCCCCTGCCAGCCCAGCTCCCCATACAGTTAGAACACACTGAGGGAACACAGTTAACCCTTAGAGCGCCCCCTCCAGGTTAACCCCTTCACTGCCAATGGCATTTACACAGTAGTCAGTGCATTTTCATAGCACTGATCGCTGTATAAATTCCAATGGTCCCAAAAAAGTGTCAAAATGGTCCGACATGTCCACCGCAATATCGCAGTACCACTAAAAATTTCAGCTCGCTGCCATTACTAGTAAAATATAAAAAAATAAATAAAAACCCCGTAAATGGATTTTCATCATTTGTAAACGCGGCAACTTTTGTGCAAACCAATCAATAAACGCCGATTGTGATTTTTTAAAACAAAAATATGAAGAAGAATATATATCGGCCAAAATCAATGAAAAAAAATGTTTTTTTATTTTTTTTTTGGATTTGTATTGTAGCAAAAGGTAAGAAATATTTTTTTTTGAAAAATTGTCATTCTTTTTTTGTTTATAGCGGCTTTCAGAAATGATGCAGAGGCGATCAAACATTACCAAAATAATGCTCTATTTGTGGGAAAAAAGGACAGAAATTTTGTTTGGGTACAACGTCGCATGACCGTGCAATTGTCAGTTAAAGCAACGCAGTGCCAAATCGCAAAAAGTGCTCTGGTCCTAAACTGGGAAATCCTTCCAGGGCTGAAGTGGTTAAGTATGTTTCTATAATCTTGCAGCTAAACGTGTGATGTGTGTTGGTGGGTGTTGAGCTGCTGTACTATAAAATGTGTTGCCTGATCCACACTGTGAAAGTAAAACTGTGTCCACTCTAAGATTTAGACAAATATTAGACTGTAAGCGCCTATGAGCAGGGCCCTTAGAACCCAATTGCTAACTGTTTTGCTAAATAGAGAACCATATATACTGTAGATTATTTTAATGCCAGTAAATATGTACATAATTGTTTCTGCTGGCAAAATAAAAGTACATTATTGAGCTTTTGTTTATTGTTTTTCTCTTTTCTTTCTTGTTACTTTTTAATTCGTTTTGGGGGGTGGTGGTTTTAGGGCTGATTCCCACTGATGCAGTGTTCGAGATCGGATAAATAATTTTGGGGGGACCCCCACGCCATTTTTTAAAAAAAATTTTGGTGTGGGGGTCCCCTCCGAATCCATACTAGACCAAGGGCCTGGTATGGATTTGGGGGTGACCCCACATCAATTGTGTTTTTAAATTTTGATGCGGGTTCCCCTTAAAATTCAGACCAGCCTTGAAGGGCCTGGTAGGGACGGAGGGGGGAACCCACACTGTTTTTTGTCTGTATTTTTGATTGGCTGGATTTTGGAATTCCACACCATAATATTGAATAATTACATACCATTGCAAGCATTTGAAGAGTTAAAATTCTTGAATCAACCAAAATGATGTGCATTGGATAAGTGTGCCTGCTGACTACAATGCTAGTTTTTAGGAGGTGATACTATTGGTGGGATTCAAACCCAGGTCGTCAAGTTTTGAATGTAGGAGAACATATCACTACGACATAGACCTAGGCACACTCATACATAGAAAATACAATTACTAATGTTGGATTCTTTTCATTATATACAATAATATATTGCATTTGAGGAATTAATAGAAAAAAATTGCCAGAAAAAATAAAACGTCCAAAAAAATGTATGGGGTCTCCCCCCAAGTCCATACCAGGCCCTTCGGGTCTAGTATGGATTCGGAGGGGAGCCCCCATGCCAAAATTTTAACAAAAAATGGTGTGGGGTCCCCCCTCCGTCCATGCCAGGTCCTTCAGGTCTGGACCTGCATTTTAAGGGGAGCCCCAAGCCACAATTAAACAAAAAATAATTTGGGGTCCCCCCCAAATCCATACCAGACCCTTAGGTCTAGTATGGATTTGGAGGGGACCCCATGCCAAAATTTAAAAAAAATGGCGTGGGGACCCCCCAAAATCCATACCAAACCCTAATCCGAGCATGCAGCCTGGAGGCCAGGAAAGGGGGGGCAAGCGAGCATCCCCCTCCTGAACCGTACCAGGCCACATGCCCTTAACATGGGGAGTGGGTGCTTTGGGGATGGGAGGGCCGTCTGCCCCCACCCCAAAGCACCTTGTCCCCATGTTGATGAGGACAAGGATGTCTTCCCGACAACTCTTGCCGGTGGTTGTTGGAGTCTGCTTGCGGGGGGCTTATCAGAATCTGGAAGCCCTCTTTAGAAAGGGGGCCCCCAGATTCCACCCCCCCATGGGAATGAGTATGGGGTACATTGTAACCCTACCGATTCACCTAAAAAAAAGTGCAAAAGAAAAAACACAGTACACAAGTTTTTAAAGTAGTTTAATAAGGCAGCTCCGGCGTCCTCTTTCTTCTGCGGGGTCTTCTTTCTTCTACTTTTTTGTGGGGTTCTTCTTTCTTTTGCTCTTTTGCTGGGTCTTCTCCCTCTCTGCACCATCTACTGCTCTTTTGCCGGTTCCTATTTCTCTCCACGCTGTCTTCCGCTCTTTTGCAGGGTCTTCTCCATCTCAACGCCATCTTCTGCTCTTTTGTGGGGTCTTTTCCCTCTCCGCGCCGTCTTCTGCACTTTTGGAGGGTCTTCTCCCTCTCTGCACTGTCTTCTGCTCTTTTGCAGGGTCTTCTTTCAGCGCCGTCTTATGCTCTTTTGCCGGGTCTTCTCCGGTGTCTTCTCCCTCTGTTCTTCTTCCGATGTTGACTCAATGAAATCTCCCGGTGTAATGCTGGTTCCTTGCTGTGCCCTTACTTATATTGGCATGGGACGGGGCCACCCAGTGACGTCATCTGGAGACCTTGCCCCTTGTGATATCATGGACCAATCATGGGCAGTGAAGTCACAAAGGGCAGGGTCTCTGAATGACATCATCTGCCCCATCCATCATCTGTTTTTTTCATCTTCATCGAATCATCGGCAGAAGCAGCGGCAGAGGAAGAAGGAGAAGACTGGAGGACGAAGAAGCGGGGAAGAAGAAGACAGAGGAAGATCAAAAGAAGAAGAAGACCAGAGGAAGAAGCGGGAAAGGAGAAGGTGGAGGAGGACTGGAGGAAGATGCAGGAAAGAAGTGAAGATTTTTAATAAAGGAATTGTCAAAAACTGTAGTTAAAACTGCAGCGCAAAGAGTCCAAATACATTCTTTTGAAGGAAATCCACTGGGAATAACAAGAGCCCACCACCAGAGACACCTCCACACTGATCTCCTTACCGGGTCACCTAAAGGAAGTTTTCTTACATAAACCTGAGAAACGCGACGTCAAAATTGATGTCAAAAACTGTTAAGGAAATAATTTTTAGAAGTGAAGAAAGGACGTAGAAGGAGGTCAGGAGGAGGTGGAAGAGGAAAGGGCGAAGAAGGAGACCAGAAGAAGAAGAAAACTAGAAGGAGACAGAAGAAGAAGGGGCGAAGAAGCAGGAGGTCAGAAGAGGAAGAAGGAGACGGCGACGAAGACGGCTACTAAGCTACTTCTACTTTTTTTGTCTACTACCTACCCCGTCTACTACAGTAAGTCTCTGGGACGGGAAACACTGAA
>BLSH010414056.1:192655-205879 GCA_018402905.1 Glandirana rugosa | reverse complement strand
ATGCAGAGCTTGATCTGCAACTCAAAGCAGCGGTATGTGAAATCTCTAATTTCTGCTATCTGTCCTCAGAGCAACAGCACAGACAGCAGTAGTAATCTATCTCAGGATGCAGGATCAGGTCTTAAAATGTCTCAAATCTGTCCCTCAAGCTTTCAGCTTCCTTTCCCTACACTAACCCAAGGAGCATGTGACTGCAGCACTGTGACTCCAGCTTATAAAGAGGCTGGGTCACATGATGCACTGGCCAATCACAGCCATGCCATTAGTAGGCATGGCTGTGATGGCTTCTAAGGGCAAACCAGTGAAACGCTTGTTGATTGGCTGCCCTGCAGCTTCTCAACACGTGGAGTAAAATAGCAGAACCCCGGACCGAACCCGAACGATTTTTGAAATGTCCGGGTCCGGGTCCATGCCACGGACACCCGAAAGTTCGGTACGGGCCCGAACGTTACAGTCGCTCAACACTACTGTTGACAATTGATAGTGAATCAATTGCTGTCATTTAAAACATATGCACCATAAGGCTGGGTTCACACCTATGCAAATTGGATGCGGCTTAAATTGCATCCAATTCGCAGGACACTTGAAAACACATTGTTTTCAATGTGTCCAGTTCACATATGCGTGGTGCATTCCCAGCCCGTTGAGTTCAATGGGAGCGCATATAACACGGAGATGCACTCCGCACTGAACGGGGATATTTCTCCTGCTCGTGGCTCCTCCCCATCTCTCCCCCCACAGCTGCTGCACTGTGGGAATGGACAGGAGCTGCCAAACGGTGGCTCTGCCCCCTGCCGGCAGCAGACAGGCTGGAATTCGCACTGGACAGGTGTGAATCCAGCCTAAAGGTTCACCTGAAGTGAATGTTTGAATCACTGCTTTTATAATAGACCCCCCAAATATTCTTCTTCGAGAGTTTATTCCTACTTTAAGGAAACTTAAACCCAGGGAAAAAGTATAAGCTTCAAGATGATAGTTTCCCCTTGTAATTTTTGATCCAAATGGTACAAGTATTTTGTTTTATTCATAGCTACAAAATAACTAATTCTGTGCATACTTGAAAACCACTTGTTTTGGCGGTGCACTGTTTTCTATATTAATATAATGAATCAAAGTGAATTTGTTGTATCAAAAAATTATTATTTTTTTTTAGAAAAATCTTCTGGGCAAGTGTATAATGAATTATCATCAACATACTGTATGTTTTCACCTTAGCACTTTACAGCCAATAGATATGAATGCCATCAACGTTTGTCCTTCTAACTGCTTTCAGTATCTCCTAACTATTTCTCCTATCATTTTACAAAATGTCTACTGAAAAAAGACCATGAGAATCGAAAGTGTTATTTCCATTTGCACTTTATCATAAAGTAGGTACAGTTGCATTAATTTGATGTTCATTTAAAGGGAGGTCATTTTTGTCCATCCAGGTCTCAAAGCAATTTTCCATCTGTCACACACTACAGTGGCTGACCTTACAACTGAAAGCCACTAGATTGGGTAATCTCTAACATGTAATTACTTAACCACAGTGGCACCTGCTTTACTATTCTCATAGTTGTGGCCATGAGATCTGAGCAATTAAGGTGACACATTAGAAACCACAGTGCGTGACTGTCCTGTCTATGGCATCAGTGATAGGAGAATCCAAGTACAGCTAATGGCCCCCGTCACTTTCTATTACAGAATGTGTCTGCATAGCAAGGAGGCTTCAATCTAAGAATGGCCGGACAGATCTAATAGTTAGGCATTTTGTCTTATTTTACACATCAAAGTAATATAGTATTTATTTTGTTATGCAGGTTTTCTATAAAATGTTACAGCTACATTTTTGTATTGCTCTGCTTGCCAAACATCATACAAACAAATTAGATGAGTGATATTTTACTTTAAAGTGCTTGTAAACCCTTAGATGGACCAGCTGATACACAAGAGATGAAACAAATCCTCTTACATAACTTATACCTGTTTATCTTCAGCCCTCTCCCCTCAACAACATCCTAAAGCAGACATTTTAAAAGGCATTTTTCAGCTTCAGAAGGCAGGAGTCAGGGATCCAAAAATATTAGAACTAATGCGCAAACCAAAGTGAATACACATTAATATGAGAGTAGCAGTCAATATTAACAAGGTCACCAACAAAAACCAGAAAAAATATTATATAAAACTAAATGTGGCGCTAACTCAAATCAATAAATAGTGATGAGTGTATAAATAAACAGCTGATAATAGGTGTAAATTCAACATCAAAATTCATATATAAAAAAAAAAACAGCCTAATCAATAAAGTCCATTATCATAATCCATTCAGTGCAATAATCATCCACAATGTAATGCCTCATACACACGGGTTGACGATCGTATACAACAGGTCGTACGAATGACCATTGTATGCTAAATCGACCGTTAGTAGTAGGTTGCCACCTCATCCCTTTAATCCAGGAGACATACAAATTACTCAGGTTCTGTGGCTGATTAAGGTGGTAATTAAACTCACGTGGTGCCTTATCTGCATTAAATTACCCTGAGAACCTGTGTAATTCATATGTGTCCTGGATTAAAGGGATGATGTGGCAACCCTAGTTAGTACACGCGATTAGAACAGCCAATGTACGACGGTCGTACAACAGAAGTTGGATGAGCAAACTAGAAAACTTGGTAGTACCAACAAGCGGTCGTACGACCGTTGTATTGTGTGTACAGAGAAGTTGGTCCAACAAGTTGTATTGTGCAAAACACGCATGCTCAGAAGTCAGGAACGGCCAGACACAAATTAGTAGTGCACTTAATTGCCTTTAACCACTTAAGGACCAGAAGGATTTCCTATGTTAGGATGAGAGCACTTTTTGCGATTCGTCACGGCGTCGCTTTAACTGACAATTGCGAGGTCGTGCGACATTGTACCCAAACCAAATTTGCATCCTTTTTTTTTACCACAAATAGAGCTTTCTTTTGGTGGTAATTGATCACCTCTGCGTCATTTCTGATCACCGCTATAAACAAAAAAGCGTCAATTTTGCAAAAAAAACAATATTTCTTACTTTTTGCTAAAATGCAAATCCAAAAAAAAACAAACTTTTTTTTATTGTTTTTGGCCGATTTATATTCTTCCGAATATTTTTGGTAAAAGAAATTGCAATCGGCGTTTATTGATTGGTTTGCGCAAAAGTTGCCACGTTTACGAATGATGAGAATTCATTTATGTTTTTTTTTTATATTTTACTAGTAATGGCGGCGATCTGTGATTTTCAGCGGAACTGTGATATTGCGGCAGACATGTCGGATCATTTTGACACTTTTTTGGGACAATTGGCACTTATACAGCGATCAGTGCTATAAAAATGCACTGATTACTGTGTAAATGCCATTGGCAGTGAAGAAGTTAACCTGGAGGGGGCACTCTAAGGGGTTAACTGTGTTCTAACTGTATGGGGGCTGGGCTGGCTGGGGGAAGGGAGTGATCACGGCTCCCATATACAGGAAGTCTGTGATCACATCCCTTCCCCCTCTGTCAGAATGGAGATCTGTGTTTACATACACGGACCTCTGTTCTCTCAATTTGGGGGAGCTATCGCGGGTAACCGGTGGAGATTGAGTCCGCCCTACCCGCTCCCTGGCCCCCCCCCGGAACACAGTGGGCACGCGCATGCTCACAATGCTCGTTATCGCGGTCATCGTCAGGTGACAGCGTTTCGTGATAACGAACCGCTTTGCCACCGTCAAGCCACGGCGGGCAGTCTGCAAGTGGTTAAAGTGTAAGTCCACCCCTAAAACTAAAATCCCTGCATCTACAGACATCCATGATCTAACACTAACCTCTCTATCCCTGTAAAGAAGAAATCAGTATAGATAACTTTTTTGAAGCCGACAACAGCTATAAAATGAATGGGGAGTGACATCACCCATAGACCTACTATGGGGCTTCCATTGTCAGACGTGTCCTCTGCACCCACCTTGGCAGGGATCTGGTCGAATAGGCTTCAGAAAAGATATTTATACTGATTTCTTCTTTACATGGCTAGATAGGTTATTGTTAGATCGTGTATATACATGTGCATGGCCGAAAAATGTTTTATTTATTTAGTTTTTTTCTGTTTTCAGATTTTTCGGTATGATCAAAATTCGTAAATTCTGAAACATTAATAATAATTATAATAATAATAATAAAAAAAACTATTATAATGGTTAATAATTCATTACGTTCACTAACAGCCAAATTTGAATGGAAATTCCAATACCTACCTATAGTTTAATAGTTTATAACTATTATTATAGTTATTATTATTATTATTATTATTAACCAGTTCCACACCGCCTGCCGTGTATTCGCGGCGGCAGTGTGGACGCTGTGCGTGAATCGCCGTAAAAAGACGGCGAACTGCGAATGGCCGCTAGGGGGCGCGTGCACACGCCCACCGCACTCCTGAGGAGTGTGCCCGTGGCCTGGGGAGGACCCGATGTCCGCCGGCGAGCCGCGATGAGCGGCCACAGGCAAAGAACGGGGAACTGCCGATGTAAACACAGCGGTTCCCCATTCTGACAGTGCGGGCATGGGTGATCTACTGATCCCTGTCACTGGGATCAGATAGATCTCTCATGCCCATGGTAGCCCAACCCCCCCCCACAGTTAGAACACACCCAGGGAACATAGTTAAGCCCTTCACTACACCCTGCAGGATAACCCCTTTACTGCCAATGACATTTACACAGTAATCAGTGGACATTTAAATTTCTGATCGCTGTATAAATGTCAATGGTCCCAAAAAAGTGTCAAAAATGTCCGACATATCCGCTGCAATATCGCAGTACCGCTAAAAATCGCAGATCGCCGCCATTACTAGTAAAAAATAATTGTGATTTTTTTTTTATCACAAACATGAGGAAGAATATAAATTGGCCAAAACCGGTGAAAAAAATGTTTTTTTATATTTTTTTTGGATTTGTATTTTAGCAAAAAGTAAGAAATTTGGGTTTTTTTGCAAAATGGTCGCTCTTCTTTTGTTTATAGCGGCGATCAGAAATGATGCAGAGGTGATCAAATACCACCAAAAGAAAGCTGCATTTGTGGGAAAAAAAGGACGCAAATTTAGTTTGGGTACAACGTCGCACGACCGCGCAATTGTCAGTTAAAGCGACGTAGTGCCGAATCGCAAAAAGTGCTCTGGTCCTAAACTGGGAAATTCTTCCGGAGGTGAAGTGGTTAATAATAATAAATAATAAAAAGACTAAAATAACGGTTATAGTTAGTAAAAATAATAACCATAATAATTTAATTACAATAGAAATTATCCTAATGCTTTTTTGTCTTTAGGATTTTCGAATTCTTGGATTTTTCTTCTTTTGAATTTTAGGATTTTCATTCTTAATTTCAGATTTTTGTTCTTTTGAATTTTCGTTATTTTTGGATTTTCATTCTTTTGAATTCTCGGATTTTCGTCCTTTAGAATGTTCGGATTTTCGAATTTCAGACCTTCGTTTTTTCGAATTTTCTTTTTTTGGATTTTCGCATTTCAGATTTTTGTTTTTCCAGATTTTTGTTCTTTTCAAAATTTTGTTTCCGAAAAATTTGTGAAATGGTTTTTTATCATTCTGATGATTCCGAATTAACAAGTGTATTCTGAATTTTGACCGAAAATTTAATTTTCTGAGAATGCATTGCAATATAGCTACCTGGAGTTGTTCTGTACACAGAGTGTATACTGAGCACTCCCCAGAAACATAATTTCTTGCTTGTGTGATTGGCTCACCAATTTTCCCAGAAGTCTGCCTAAGATACAAGTTAGATTTCAGGCATCCCCTGCAACAAAAATGTAATTTTTGGAGAGATACTTTCAATAGGAACACGTCTAAAGGGATGCAGGTCAGCAGCTTTCATCATTAGTGCCAGCAGGTGCACACCTGACAGTTAATTATGAAGCCACTCCCATTAGACTCACTCAGTACAGAGGAAACACAGAGGGATTTCTTAAGAATAACAAAAGGTAGGAACCTGCAACAAAGGTTGTTATAATCCTTGCAATGTACATAGATCACCCAGAGGGGGATGTTTTTTTCTAAACAAAAGTGGAGTTACACTTTAATAGTTTATAACTATTATTACAGTTTTTATTATTATTATTATTAATAATAATAATAATAATAATAACAATATATAATAATAATAAGTAAAAAACTATAATAATGGTTATGGTTAATAAAAATACTAAACATAATCATTTTATTATAATAGAAACCATCTGAATGTTTTTTGTTCTTTAAGATTTTTGAATTTTTGGATTTTCATTTTTATTTTGGGATTTTTGTTCTTTTGAATTTTCGGATTTTTGTTCTTATTTTCGGATTTTAGCCATAGTTACATAGTTACATAGTAGTTAAGGCTGAAAAAAGGCAACAGTCCATCCAGTTCAACCTGTGTAGGTATGCTCTTGTCAGTACCCATATCCTTGTATGTTGTACTTCTTTAGATATACATCCAAGAGTTTTTTAAATATATCCATACTCCCCGCAGTCACCACTAGTTGTGGGAGAGAGTTCCACATCCTTATTGCCCTGACAGTGAAGAACCGCTTGTGCGTCCCCTTGTCCTTCTGCATTCCCTGAGACTGAACAGTTTAGCCTGCAGACCTTAGCTTGTAAATCAAGCGTTTGTGGGGAACGGTGTCAAACGCTTTTGCAAAATCCAGGTACACTACATGCACTGACCTTCCCCTATCTAGATGGCCGCTCACTTCCTCGTAGAATGTTAGCAGGTTTGTTTGGCAGGAACGACCCCTCATAAACCCGTGCTGATTACTGCTAATGGTGTTACCTTCAGTTACTTTTTGGATATAGTCTCTAATTATCCCCTCCAATAACTTACCGGCTATTGATGTTAGGCTGACTGGCCTGTAATTCTCGGTCTCTGCCCTTTTTTAAATATTGCTACCACATTGGCTTTTCTCCAATCGGATGGTACCAATCCTGTCATTATACTATCTACAAAGATTAGGAACAATGGCCTGGCTATAACCTGACTCAGTTCCCTGAGGACTCTCGGGTGTAAGCCATCTGGTCCCGGTGATTTATTTGCATTAAGTTTCTCTAATTTTTCTTTGACTCCGGCCTCCATTAGCCACGAGGGTATGTTCCGTGCTGTGGTACTGACAGTATAGTTGTTATCGGTAAACCCCTCCTTTTCCTGCGTAAAAACTGAGGAGGAGGTATTTAATATAGTTGCCTTTTTTGTGCCATCTGTGGCCATCCTCCCATTATCATCTTTTAAGTGTGCAATGTGCTCTGGTTTTGCCTTTTATTATTAATATATCTAAAAAATTTCTTTGTTTTTTTTTTTCCTTTCCTCCGCTATGTGTTTCTCATAATCCCTTTTAGCCGCCCTGATTGCATTTTTACACTTCTGATTACATTCCTTGTAGTTTTGGAATTTAGAAGGTGACCCATCTGCTTTATATTTTTTAAAGGCCAAGTTTTTCTCTTTAATGAGGCTTTTCACATTACTGTTTAACCACCCAGGATTGACCTTTGCCCTTTTATATTTAATATGCTCCTAAAGCATTCCCATTTTTTTTCCGTGTTCATTCTTTCTAGGGCTGTGTCCCAATTTATGTCCTGCAGTAATGACTGCAGCCTTGAAATGAATAGTCCTTTCGAATTCTCAGATTTTGGAATTTTGGATTTTCGTTCTTTACGTTTTTTGTTCTTTTCAAATATTTGTTTTCAGAAAAATGTGTGAAACGGTTTTTAGTTATTCGGATGTTTCCGAATTAACTAATATTCCGAATTTTGACGAAAAACGAATTCGGAACAAAATTAATTGCATGTCTAATCGTGGATGTCTGTAGATGCAGGGATTTTAGCATTAGGGTGGACTTTAATGGGGCCAGTGTTAGACCTGGATGACAACATGCTTTATTGCTGTATTTATGCAAGTTATGATTCTGGATATTCACAGGTACTTCTTACATCCTAAATTATGGCGTCAAGGTCAAGAAGAAAAGGGTAACATATTTTTGATAAAAAAATAAAAGGCTTTCTGTTGCTAAACAGAAAGGTAATGGTGTTTGGTAATTACAAATAAATGTATTTTTTTTTCCTCTTTTCAAGCCATTTAGAGGGGTACACACAATTCTGTTGGTTGCATTATGTTGAAAATAATACATTGTAGATTATATTCAGAGTTGGATTACATCATTTTGTTACTAAACCCAGCAATATAGCAATATAAAAACAATTTGCCCCCCCCCCACAGTACACACAGCTTCTAAATCTTATTTTTATATCAAAATACTGCTGCTATATACCTTTTTTTCATCTGTATATCGCGTTCAGGTGAAAAACTGCAAGGACCCAGGGCTTCCCCAGTGTTCATGTAGGAGGAGATTTCACTCTACTTTGATGAAACTTCCTTTGCATCAGTGACCCTTCACCCACAATCCGGCCAGAGCTGATTGATGCTTTGCCAATAACATGCTCAGTTCACAAATGAACAATCATTGCCTCTAAAAATCCGCTGCAGTCTGCGTCCATGTGCTTTTATGGGAGGCTGATCTTTCATGAATCAACATGTGATATCCCACCCACTGTGTTCTTTTTTAGTTACTGGGCATGGAGGAGGAGGGAGGGACTGGGCTGTCATTTTGATGCTGTATACACGCCCACATGTGTGATGTTATACCATGTGACCTGAAAAACTCAACTGAAACAGGAAATCTCCAACACAGCATAAGAGACCGAACAGAGCATATGCAAACTTACCACCCTGCCAGCGTGTAGTAGAGGATTAACCCCTTAAGTTCCACAATGAGTATAACAAGCATGCTATTCTGCATATACAGACTGATTTTACTGTTGTGGGTTTAGTAACACTTTAACTGAAAGCCATGTGAAAATCCTACTTTACTTACCATATACTAACTGTGTGGTCAAAACAAGGCATTCTTTGTTTTGCACAGCATATACTTTCATTTTTTTAACATCAGCTTTGTAATAGCAATACAAATAATAGAGATGTTTGTCAATCCAATATAAGCTTACTTGAAAAATCTCCCTTCGTATTGTGAGTTCTCCCTGTCTGCTGGCCATCTCTTTCCATGACTTGCTGGATTTTCTGCATGCTTTACAGCTTTTCCTCAGCTATTCACTTCCAATTTCCAGGACTATATATCCCATGGTACCTTGCTACTTGCAAGCAGTAATTCCTGTACTGACTCCGCCTCCTGAACCTCCTCCTTTCAGCACCTCTGTAGTTCAGAGGGAAGGCTCTGTGAATTGTGTGACACAGCATTGCCTACTCACAAGACATAGTGAATATGTATTACACAATGCAAGGAAGTAAATGTGTAAGTTTACAAACTTCAAGAGTGTTCAGATTAACCATCTCAGCTCTGGAAGGTTTCACCCCCTTCATGACCAGGCCATTTCTTGCTATTAAGCACTGCGCTACTTTAACCACTTTCCGACCTGTGACCGGCCGCAGTACATATACTGCGGCAGGTCGACTCTAGCCAAGAGCAATAGCCAGCGGGGGCCCGCGTGCACCACCTGGGGGCGCGCGCTGATTGGCCAGAGGGTGCCTGGGGCCGGCCACCCACGATCGCTCCACAGAACGATAGAAGGCAGACCGTCGTTCTGTCAGAGATGAACTCAATGATCTTGTGTTCCTGCTAATCAGGAACATGGATCACTGTGTTCATCTAGTACAGTGGTTCTCAACTCCTGTCCTCGGGACCCACTAAAAGGCCAGGTTTGCAGGATAACTGAAATACATCACAGGTGATATAATTTGCTGCTCAGTTATTACAGTATTCTAGTCTGCATCTCCCCAAGGTAATACTTAAAATCTGGCCTGTTGGTGGGTCCCGAGGACAGGAGTTGAGAACCACTGATCCAGTGAGTCCCACACAGTTAGAAAGCATCCCCAAGGGACACACTTAACCCTTTGATGGCCCCTGGTGTTAACCCCTTCCCTGCCAGTGTCATTAGTTCAGTAACGGTGCATATTTTTAGCACTGATTATTGTAAAAATGTCACTGGTTCCCAAAAAAGTGTCAAAAGTGTCAGGCGTCCGATCTGCCCGCTGCAATGCCATAAATCTATTTCTATTTTGTAGACGCTATAACTTTTGCGCATACTAATCAACATACGCTTATTGGGGTTTTTTTTTTTACCAAAAATATGTAGCAGAATACATATTGGCCTAAATTGAAGAAGAAATTTGATTTTTTTTACATTTTTTCATTGGATGTGTTTTATAGCAGAAAATAAAAAGTATTGTTTTTTTTTTCAAAATTGTCAGACTTATTTGTTTCTAGCGCAAAAAATAAAAACTGCAGAGGTGATCAAATACCACCAAAAGAAAGTTCTATAAGTGGGAAAATAAGGACATCAATTTTATTTAGGTACAGCGCCGCACGACCGCGCAATTGTCAGTTAAAATAACGCAGTGCCGTATCACAAAAAATGGCCTGGTGATTAAGGGGGTAAAACCTTCCGGGGCTGAAGTGGTTAAGTGGTAATTGCACAGTCATACAACGTTGTGCCCAAACAAAATTGATATCATCTTTCTTTCTTTCTTTTTCTTTTGGTGGTATTTGATCACCACAGATTTTTTTTTATTTTGTATTATATAAATGAAAAATGACCCAACATTTTGAAAAAAAATTCTTCATAAATTTAGGGCAACATGCATTCTGCTACATGTCTTTGGTAAAAAAAAAAAAATTCCACTTTGCATAAGAGTTACAGCGTCTACAAATGATGGTATATATACTGGAATTTTTTTGTTTTTTTTATACTACTAATGGCGGTGATCAGTGACTTATTACGGGATTGCAATAGTGAGGTGGACAATCTGACACTAACTGACACTGAGTGGAAACTGACCAGGGCCGGCCTTCCCATTAAGGGTGCATGGGCGCTGTCCCCTCTATCTTTGCCACCCCCTATATGCTAAATGGATAGATTCATGCATAGCATGAATCTATCCATGGCCGCCGTGGCTACCTCCTGTTCATGCGTCCGGTCCCTTTCCGGGCGCATGAATTACAGCAGCGGGGGTGTTTTTTTGAAGCACCTGATTAGAGCCATAGGCTCTAATAGGCTTCAAAATAAAGTGGACTCAGAGCGCAGAGCATTGCGCTCGCAGCCCACTCACAAGAATTGCCCCTCTGCAAATCAGGAAGCGCGGGTCTGTTACCCGTTTCCCGATTGGCTGAGAAGTCAGGCGATCCTATTGGATACCTTCGAGGAGGTGAAGGGGGATGCACGATGGAAGTAAAGTACCCTCGCTCACCGGACACCGCTGCCTGCCCACTTCCTAGATGGGGTAAGTGCGGTGCTCTGATGTCCGGACTGCTGTTTGCCCCCCCAAAAGAAAAAACACCGGCTACTGGAACTGACTAACTGCTACTGACATCACCGGTGACACTATGGCTACTTTCACACTTGGGTGGTAGCGGTAAAACGCTGCTAGTTTTGGTGGTACTTTACTGCTGTTATAGCGACGCTTTGGCACTGCTATTCGGGTGGCAGCGGGGCGCTTTTAACCCCTAAGAAGGGGTTAACAAGGGGATAAAAGTGCTGGTGCACAGCACTTCCGAAGTGGTGTGGCGGCGCTGCCCATTCATTCCAATGGCAGGGGCGGTGGAGGAACGGTGTATACAGTGCTCCCGCACCGCTCCAAAGATGCTGCTTGCAGGACTTTTTTTCTCATCCTGCAAGTGCACCACCCCAGTATGAAAGCACTGGGGCTTTCACACTGGGGTGGAGGGGGGTGGAGGGTGCTATTTTTAGTGCTAAAGCGCCTGAAAAATGTCCCAGTGTGAAAGGGGTCTAATACAGTAATCAGTGCTAATAATATACAGTACACAATCACTTGTGCTTATGACACTGGCTGGGAAGGGGTTAACATCTCGGGTGATCAAGGGGTTAAATGTGTGCCTAACAATGTGTAATGTGTGCTGATTTTTACTAAAGATCTCTTTGTTTCTTATCCACAGCCAATCAGCAGTTCCCAGGCATGGATCATTGGCCGAGACTTCCGCTGTGTACAATCACAGTGGGTGTTGGCAGGGGGAGTGCATGCACGCATCCTAAGCCCATGAACAGGCAGCGGCACGCCACCCATCCACAGTACATTGCGGGTGGGCGGTCTGCAAATGGTTAATAAGCGTAGGATAGAAATAACTAAAATACAAAGTAGAATTTAATATAGGTTTTTAAATGTTGACCAACCAATAACACTAAAAATGTCACAAAAGCTGGATAGGACATATGCTTCTTTACTGAACTGTCAAATGACCCTTCCTTTGAAAACAATTTAATTTAAATAACTGGCCCAGGAAGTGATAATGCTGTATTCATTAATTCCAGTTTTAACAGACCGAGTAAAATGCTCATTTTCTATATAGCATCCTCGATTTTTATGCCACAGAATGTGTTTCTCAAATTGTATTGTATAAAGTATAAACTATATTGGAAATTTAAATATTCTTTTCAATTTCTTTGGGCAAAATCCAGTGGGCAGAAGGCCCAGACAACAGTCTGGTTCTCTGGCAATGCAGAATTAAAAAGGTTTTCGGCAAATTAACATCTAAGGATTTTCACTGCAGTCTCATGATCAAAAACGGTATACGTGACTTAATTTCTACCATTTGTTGTCTAATATACAGTATTGTTATTTGCATGAAAATAGCCATGGACAGAGTTCAACTTAATAATTGGAACAGGTTTCTCACTGAAAATTAAAAGCTGGTTTTCTGTATTAAAGTGATTTCAATGGTTTAATAGTTTTTTCTAAAATAACATACATCAGTGTTTCTCAACCTGTAATACGCGTACCCCTTGGGGTAAATGCACCACGGGCAAGAGGTACGCCGCACAGAGCCAAGTGAGACTCCTTGTCTCAAGCCTGCCGCCCGGAGAGTGACAATCTGAGCGAGCAACTCTCCGGGCAGCTCAGTGGCATTGCTGGGGGGTGGGGGATGCAGCCCACACCTGGATGACCTCCCGCGGAGGGTCCCGGAGGCATGATTCTTCAGCCGGATGTGCCGACGCCATGCTCTCCCTATCCGCAAGCCTGTAGCGGCTGCCCGGAGAGTGACAGTCTGTGCGAGCACCTCTCTGGGCAGCTGCACACTGCATCCTCCTCCGCCCGCTGCTGAGGGGGGGCTTCTGATGGAGGGGGGTGATGTGAAGGGGGTCTGCACTAATGGAGGGGGGGATTTCCTA
>BLSH010414056.1:170771-191968 GCA_018402905.1 Glandirana rugosa | reverse complement strand
TTTGGTGGGCACTGCATTGATTAGGCTGCATTTGGTGGGCACTGCACTGACAAGGCTTCATTTGGTGGGCACTGCACTGATGAGGCTGCATTTGGTGGGCACTGCACTGATGAGGCTGCATTTGGTGGGCACTGCATTGATTAGGCTGCATTTGGTGGGCACTGCACTGACAAGGCTGCATTTGGTGGGCACTGCACTGATGAGGCTGTATTTGGTGGGCACTGCACTGATGAGACTGCATATGGTGGGCACTCCACTGATGAGGCTGTATTTGGTGGGCACTGCACTGATGAGGCTGCATATGGTGGGCACTGCACTGATGAGGCTTTGTTTGGTGGGCATTGCACTGATGAGGCTGTATTTGGTGGGCATTGCACTGATGAGGCTGCATATGGTGGGCATTGCACTAATGAGGCTTCATTTGGTGGGCACTACACTGATGAGGCTGCATATGGTGAGCATTGCACTGATGGGGCTGCATATGGTGGGCATTGCACTGATGAGGCTGCATTTTGTGGGCACTGCACTGATGAGGCTGCATTTGGTGGGCACTGCACTGTGTGTGCATGTGTCTACCTGTCTGTTAATTTTTTATTATGTGTGGGTGTCATTGTGTTCATTTGTGATTTTGTGTGTGTGTATCTGCCATTGCAGCATGCACACATACAGTGATATTGCATGCCAAGAAAAACCATCACAAACACACAGAAATTATCACAAACACATACGGACATTACACATGCACATAGAAACCATGACACCCAAACGATAACTTTCTCGAGACGGGTACTTAGAACATTTTTTTAGACCTGCAGGGGTACTTCACCGTAAAAGGTTGAGAAACACTGGCCTAGAGAGCGCTCACCAGCACCCCCACAGTTTATTGAGAACTATAAACCATCTGCTGCAGGGAACTCTGTAAATGAATGCTGCAGTCATGTGGGCAGAGAGCCATGGTGTTTTTAAATTCTGACAGTGGGTGCAGGGAGAAGATCCCTGCCCGCTGTCACAGTGAGGGGGGATCGGGGGAGATAGGAAGCAGAGGGTGGAAAATGTAACATCTTCCACTCTGATTACAGGTGAAACATGTAGCATGTTCCAAAGGTGAATTTTGTGTTTAAGGCTTTAATCCAAAATAGTCATGATTCCCGGATGTAGACAGCTACAGATCTTTCAAAATATATGGATCTATCATTGGATTGTATAAATATCTATCTAGGGTTTGTAACAATTCATATACAGTACATGTCCTTTAGGTCCTGTTATATGTATTAAAATGTGATATGCTGTTTTATCTGCTGTAAATCTAATAAAAAGTATTTATAAAACTCAAGGAAATAAAAAACAAAAAAAACAAAACAACAAATTGTTCCAAAGTTCTCCACCAAATGTCGTGCACACGTGAGTGTTAAACTGTAGCGTAAAACAGTCTACAGAGAAGAAAAGCACTTTCCAATAATGAGACAAACCACATATATACTACAGTATCTCACAAAAGTGAGTACACCCCTCACATTTTTGAAAATATTTTATTATATCTTTTCATGTGACAACACTGAAGAAATGACACTTTGCTACAATGTAAAGTAGTGAGTGTACAGCTTGTATAACAGTGTAAATTTGCTTTCCCCTCAAAATAACTCAACACACAGCCATTAATGTCTAAACCGCTGGCAACAAAAGTGAGTATACCCCTAAGTGAAAATGTCCAAATTGGACCCAATTAGCCATTTTCCCTCCCTGGTGTCAAGTGACTCATCAGTGTTACAAGGTCTCTGGTATGAATGGGGAGCAGGTGTGTTCAATTTGACGTTATCCCTCTCACTTTCTCATACTGGACACTGGAAGTTCAACATGGCACCTCATGGCAGAGAACTCTCTGAGTATCTGAAAAAAAGAATTGTTGCTCTACATAAAGAGGACCTAGGCTATAAGAAGATTGCCAAGACCCTGAAACTGAGCTGCAGCACTGTGGCCAAGACCATACAGCGGTTTAACAGGACAGGTTCCACTCAGAACAGGCCTCGCCATGGTCGACCAAAAAAGTTGAGTGCGTGTGCTCAGCATCATATCCAGAGGTTGTCTTTGGGAAATAGACATATGAGTGCTGCCAGAATTGCTGCAGAGGTTGAAGGGGTGGGGGGTCAGCCTGTCAGTGCTCAGACCATATGCCGCACACTGCATCAAATTGGTCTGCATGGCTGTCATTCCAAAAGGGAGCCTCGTCTAAAGATGATGCACAAGAAAGCCCGCAAACAGTTTGCTGAAGACAAGCAGACTAAGGACATGGATTTTTGCAGGGATAGGCAACCTTGGCACTCCAGCTGTGGTGAAACTATGAATCCCATCATGCCTTTTCCTCTAGTAGTCATGCCTGTGATTGTCAGGGTCTTGCAATGTCTCATGGGACTCGTAGTTTCACCACAGCTGGAGTGCCGAGGTTGCCTACCCCTGGATTATTGGAACCATGTCATGTAGTGTGATGAGACCAAGATAAACGTATTTGGTTCAGATGGTGTCAAGCGTGTGTGGTGGCAATCAGTTGAGGAGTACAAAGACAAGCGTGTTTTGCCTACAGTCAAGCATGGTGGTGGGAGTGTCATGGTCTGGGGCTGCATGAGTGCTGCCGGCACTGGGGAGCTACAGTTCATTGAGGGAACCATGAATGCCAACATTTACTGTGACATACTGAAGCAGAGCATGATCTCCTCCCTTCAGAGACTGGGGCGCAGGGCAGCATTCCAACATGATACCGACCCCAAACCCACCTCCAAGCTGACCACTGTCTTGCTAAAGAAGCTGAGGTTAAAAGTGATGCACTGGCCAAACATGTCTCCAGACCTAAACCTTATTGAGCATCTGTGGGGCATCCTCAAACGGAAGGTGAAAGAGCGCAAGGTCTCTAACATCCACCAGCTCTGTGATGTTGTCATGGAGGTGTGGAAGAGGACTCCAGTGGCAACCTGTGAAGCTCTGGTGAACTCCATGCCCAAGAGGGTTAGGGCAGTGCTGGAAAATAATGGTGGCCACACAAAATATTGACACTTTGGGCCCAATTTAGACATTTTCACTTAGGGGTGTACTCACTTTTGTTGCCAGTGGTTTAGACATTAATGGCTGTGTGTTGAGTTATTTTGAGGGGACAGAAAATGTACACTGTTATACAAGCTGTACACTCACTACTTTACATTGTAGCAAAGTGTCATTTCTTCAATGTTGTCACATGAAAAGATAGAAAAAAATATTTACAAAAATGTGAGGGGTGTACTCACTTTTGTGAGATAATGTACAGTATATAAAGCAAAAAGAAACTGAGCTCACTGTGACTGATAAAAATAGTTTCAATGTATTTTAATAATTTACCCACTGCTCTGATTACTACTAAACCAGGAATAGTGACTCAATATATCACTTCATGTAGATGGGCTTTGTTTATGAATGCTGCATTTTGCATTCAAATGTAGCAATGTGTGTGTTTGTGCAGGGGTTGTAATTTGCTTGCAATATGAATGGATCTTAATAGGGCCTGCTGTGTCCAATAAAATGTAAAACAGGTCAAACGCAGTCTCAGAAAAGCCATCCACACTACATAATAAGAGTAAATAATAAACTGTAGACTGGCTATTAAAGTGTTACTAAACCCACAACAACAGTAAAATCAGTGTGTATATGTAGGGAAGCATGCTTATTATGCTCACTGTGGAACCTAATGGGTTACATCTCTGCATTGTGTAAAAAGTCTGTTTGATCCTGTCTTCTCTGATCCTCCCCTTCTTTTACTGTTCCCAATACATCTTCTGGTAGAACAGAGCCTTTGAGGCAATCTGCACATGCTCAGTTTGGTGTGTATTGCTAGAGAGTTTTTTTTTTTTGGGGGGAGGGTGCATGTGATCAGCACAGTGCTAACCAGTGCTGTCCAGACAGAAAATCAGGGGTCATGTAGCCTCATAGGACAGTCAGAGGAAAATTTACCAGTCCAGATCCGTGCTATAGCCGGATCTAAATTGCCAGGGGGACGTCCATGGACGGCCGCCCCTTTGCACGCTCCCAGCGCGCACACGCAGCCGGCTGCGGTGCACTCTCGCGGCCGCCGCACGCTGCATGGGCGTGCCCGCAGGTTGGGCGGACTTGATGTACGTCGGATCCGTGATCCTCTGTTGGAGCGGCTGAACGGGGAACTGCCAATGTAAACATGGTGGTTCTCCATTGTGTGAGGGGGGACATAGCAGATTTACTGATCCCTGTGATCAGGATCAGTTAGATCTGTTATGTCCCTGGCAACTCCACCCCCACACAGTTAGAACACATACAGGGAACACAGTTAACCCCTTCACTGGCCCCTTAGTGTTAACCCCTTCACTGCCAATGACATTTATACAGTAATCAGTGGCTATTTACATTTCTTATCGCTGTATAAATGTCATTAGTCCCAAAAAAGTGTCAAAAATGTCCAACATGTCCTCTGCAATATCGCAGTCCCGATAAAAATCGCCGCCATTACTAGTAAGAAAAAATATAATAAAAACGCCATAAATCAATTCCCATAGTTTGTAGATGCGATCACTTTTGTGCAAACCAATCAATATACGCTGATTGCAAATTTTTTTTACCATAAATATGTAGAAGAATACATATCGGCCAAAACTGATGAATAATTTTTTTTTTTGGATATTTATTATAGCAAAAAGTAAAAAATATTGTTCTGTTTTTAAAATAGTCACTCTTTCTTTGTCTATAGCGCAAAAAATAAAAACCGCAGAGGTGATCAAATACCACCAAAAAAAAGCTCTGTTTGAGGGAAAAAAAATATATAAAAATGTTGTTTGGGTACAACATCGCACGACCCCGCAATTTTCATTCAAAATGCGACAGCGCTGAAAGCCGAAAATTAGTCTGGGCCGGAGGGGGGTTTAAGTGCTCAGTAAGCAAGTGGTGAAAACTCCTCCTACAAGCTATAACCAGACACTGAAAGAAGTCACAAGACTGCTATATACTGCTGAAGAAAAGGTATTTAGCAGTTTATATTTATTAAAATTATTGCATTTCTATGTACTATGGGAGACCAGATATAGTGAATGCAGGGTCCTGGGTTTAGTAACAATTTAACCACTTGCCGACCGCCAACCACAGGTTGACGGTGACAAGGTGGCTCGATATCGCAAACCGCCATCATATGACGGCCGCTGCGAGACCGTGCACTCTGAGTGCGCGCGCTGCGCCGGAGGCGCGCTCGCATGCTCACTGTGTTGGGGGGGGGGCGGCTACCCGCGATGCCCCCCCCGCAGTGAAAGAACGGAGATTCGTGCATGTAAACACGGATCTCCGTTCTGTGAGAGGGGGAAGGGCTGTGATCACAGCCTTCCTCTATATGGAAGCTGTGATCACTCCCCTTCCCCTGCCAGTAAAACACTAAGACAATTAGAACATGCCCAGAGATCACAGTTAACCCTTAGAGCGCCCCCTGCAGGTTAACTCCTTCACTGCCAATGGCATTTAAACAGTAATCAGTGCATTTTTATAGCACTGATCGCTGTATAAATGCCAATGGTCCCAAAAAAGTGTCAAAATGGTCCGACATGTCTGCCGCAATATCGCAGTACCGCTAAAAATCGCAGATTGCCGCCATTATTAGCAAAAAATAAAAAAAAAATAAAAACCCCAGAAATGAATTCTCATCATCCGTAAACGCGGCAACTTTTGCGCAAACCAATCAATAAACGCCAATTGCAATTTTTTTTATCACAAATATGAGGAAGAATATAAATCGGCCAAAACCGTTGAAAAAAAATGTTTTTTTATATTTTTTTTTTGGATTTGTATTTTAGCAAAAAGTAAGAATTTTTTTTTTTTCAAAATTGTCACTCTTCTTTTGTTTATAGTGGCGATCAGAAATGACGCAGCGGTGATGAGATACCACCAAAAGAAAGCTCAATTTGTGGGGAAAAAAGGACGCAAATTTCGTTTGGGTACAACGTCGCACAACCGCGCAATTGTCAGTTAAAGTGACGCAATGCCGAATCGCAAAAATGCTGTGGTCCTAAAGTGTGAAATTCTTCCGGGGCTGAAGTGGTTAAAGCATGCATCAAATGTAAGTCAAATATAGAAATATGACACTGGTCTACACAAGCCCTAAATCCATAGCTCTTAAGTGTTCCTGATTTCAAGGGACAGTTCCTCTTTTAGGCTGGGTTCACACCTCTGTGCAGATCGGCTCACGGCAGGGGTCCGGTGAGTCCCTGTTTTCCATTTCAGAAACCAATCAGGGCCAAATTTTTGCATGAATTTGGCCCTGGAACGGAGCCAAAGATGCACAGGACTCCTGTGCAAGCCGCTCCAGAGCCGCCACATAGATGTGTGAACCGGCTTCATAGAAAGCCGGTCACAATCTCCTGTCATGCAAAATGGATGCGGAGAAACCCACATCCAATTCGCATAGGTGTGAATTCAGCCAGAGGGGGAAAGCCTTCTATCCCTCTTTCCTCTCAGTTATTCCTTTTTTTTGGTCTGATGTATAGACCACTGTAACTAATGTACTACTCCCAAAGGTCATATACTATACTAAACCTTTTTATCCAACCTTTTAATGATTGCATATCTTTTATTTAAATGGCACTTTTTAAAAATAATTATGGGGAAACAGCACTTTTGGGTTTAACCAATCATTTTAGTGTGCATAAGTTCTTCCTGGTCTGTGTAATTGGGGGCCAGGCAAGGGTGCGTCCTTTCCCCACATACATTGTGCTAAAAGGTGTCCCTCTTTATTATTTCATTATGTTGGAAGAAATGCCTAAATCTGACCACCAGCCAAAGTGGTGTGTATGGATTGGAAGGAAGACACTTCCGATGGACAGGAAGGAGATACATTTCTGTCCCTCCCTGTTACTTCATTGGAAGGTCCTACAGCAGTCATATCTTTAAAAAAAATTATATCCCCATTAACTGACAGACATGACACTAAAATTGTTCACTTGCCGTCACTCTTGCAGGTCAGCAATAGCTAAGTCTAATTTGTTATTATGAATACTACTCATTATATCAATAAACAAATTTTGTATTTAGAACATATAATACATCATTATATAAAAGCTTAGTTTAATAGCCAAACAATGAGCACATAATAAAAATGTCCAGCAAGTACACAGTATGGCAGCACAATGCTGCAGTATGGCATCAACAAATACTTGCATTTTTCTTTGTTGCCACTAGATGTCAGCAGGCAATTTAATTACTGCAATGTCATACACAACTCAGCATTGAACTTTATAATCACTTGCAGTGAATGATTAGGATCCTTAATTGCAAGCCCTTAATCAACCCAGGCTTATTTCATGTATTGTAAATCAAATCAAAATATTTTGTGTAATTTAGAAATGGTTGTTGCAAGCACAAATTCATTTTAATTGCTTTGTTTGTACATAATGAAGAGAAGCGACATAATACTGCTTTCTACTAAAATGCCAAAAGTAGTACGATCTGTGTGTTCATATGTAGTATTGAAATACATGTTACACCTACTAAAACCAATGCACAGAATAATAAAATAATATTGGCAAATAACAATCTAAGACAGTGCCTCATCAGTTAGTGCTGCAAATGCGATGTATGCCAGTATATTCTCACTATGCAGCATTGAAAAAGATAAATGTCACTCATCCAAAATAAATAGTACCTAAAGTCTTCAGTTTCTGGATGTTCCAGTTTATTTGAATGCTGAAGTCAATAATTATTTCATAATTAATAACAGAAGATATGTCAAATTATATTTAAAATTACATTAAATGGAAATGTTTGCATTTGCATCGCAGTTTCCATTTCATAAAGAATAAAAGCTGCAACAAAGGTTGTTTCTTGGTATACTTACCTTGACTGTTAGTGCCACCAGTCCCCACCCTTTTATCTGGTAAACTTTTAAAAGAAAGTGGCTTAGGTGGTTTTTTTTTTTTTGGCCTTATAACCCTATCAGGCTGGGTCATCACAGGCCTCCCAAACTATTCTCTAGAATTTTGCATTATTCCCTGCCTTGTAATACACACGTTTATGGTGCCTGGTTTGGATTACTTCTAGGTCTAGGTAGTCCAATTTTTTCCACAAAAAACACAATTGAAAAAAAGCTTTTAGGAAGTTCGCTCATTTTTAGCTGTGTCTGGCTTTCATACTTTCTGACTTACAGACCAAAAAGAAATATGCAGATCAAGAAAGCAAGAGTGAAATCTTAAAGTGGAACTACACTGCATCTGAGCACCACAAACCAAACATGCTATTTAAAGTGACACTAAAGAGTCATTAAAAAAATAACAAAAATAAAAAACATGTTATACTTGCCCGCCCTGTTCAGTGGTGTTGCACAGAGTAGCCCCCCTCTATTCGGGTCCCCCATCGGAGCTCCTGGCTCCCCCTCTTCAGCCAGTACTCTCAATAGCAAGCCACTTACTCTGGGACCACCAGTGCATGCTCACTCCAAAGCCCCGCTCTATGCGTCCATAAGAAACACAGAGCCATGGCTCGGCCCCGCCCCCTGCTCTCTCCTCATTGGCTCACTGGCTGGGATTGAGGAATGAGATGCCCAGGAGTAGCTCAGCTCTGGCGCACATCGGTGGATCTAGAGGGAGCTCACATGAGTATTTGAGGGGGTTCCGCACACAGAAAGTTTTTCACCTTCATGCATAGTATGCATGAAGGTAAAAAACCTTGAGCCATTAAAACCACTTTAATTCATTGTTAATATTCAAAGCAAACTCACGCTTTCATCCACGACTCCATGCTTTATTTTGTTGAGAAATCACTTTGAAAAGCACCCCCTAGCATTTCTGGCCATGGCCATCTTGTGTGCAGGCAGATGATCCATGCAACATTTACTTCCTGGAATCCACCTGCCTTTCGTTCAGGCATGCATGCAGGAGGGAGTGCTTAGCTAAGAAAGCCCCTCCTCCCCTACTGAAGACTCCTGGAATGCATGACATCATTTGTCTAGGCATGGAACCAGGAAGTTACTGAAGAAATGTAAAAAGAAAAGTTTAAAACAGGCAAATATGATATCCTTTCCTATCCATTTACTAATGTCAACAGCATAAGGAGTACAAACAGTCAATGTTGATTGAGAGAATGAAGTTCTGCTTTAACCCCTTTCTGCACAAATGTTTGGGGTCAATGACTTAAAAGTATTATAGCCATTGAATCAGTAAGACAGACAAGCTAATAAAAGTATCAGAGGTAAATCTGTAGTAACCTACCTTTTTTTCTTTAGTATAGGTTTTAACCACTTCAGGACCGGAATGATTTACCCCCTTAAAGTGGAGTGTAGCTGCTGACTTTTAATAATCGTACACTCACCTGTCCCTCGCTCCAGCGATGCGGTCACCCGAGAGCTCGCTCTTCGACCCCTCCCCTCTGTGGCGCCGGCATTATAAGTGTGGGCACAAAGCCAAAGCCGGGCACGCACTGTGACTGGCCAGCGTATCTTCTAGGACCTGTGATGTGTCCCAGAAGATCGCCGAGAGGGAGGGGGGAAGGTGGACTTCCTTCTCTGAGCCGCGGCGCCAGGGGAGGAAGTGGACCTGGGACCCTGTGAAAACAGGGTCCCTGGTCACCCCTCCAAAAAAGACATGCCAAATGTGGTATGTCGGGGGGTCACCTTCCATTAAAGTGGAAGTTCCACTTTAGGGTGGAACTCCGCTTTAATGACCAGGCCATTTTTTGTGATACGGCACTGCGTCGCTTTAACTAACAATTGCCGATTTATTGCTGAGGGTGTATCTAAATAATAATAACATTCATTCATCCACTACTATGTCACTACAGTAGCGTGATCACGGGAGGACGTCCATGTATGCCCTCCCAGAAAAGTAATCCAGCACTGTAGCTGTATTTTGGTAGTGCAGGTGGAAAGTGGTTAAAAAAGGAGAATGGGTAGCTGGGCAATGCCATCTAGGAAATGCAACAATACAAAAACGATGTTTACAAAATACTGTTCCACAAGAAGCAGGTCTTTCAATGTGGCTTCAAAATTAAATTGTAAAAGTACACAACTCATAAATAACATGCTAAGAGAATGCCTTAAACCTGCCGGTGAAGTTGTTCATCTGTATGATGCACTCCTGCAAAAGTGACATTTAGAAAAAACTATTGCTGCTAAATGACAGTTCTCACCTGGCTTTGTTCTGTTTGTAAAAAATGGCATGGGTTCCCTATTAAAATCTGGAGCATATGGGATGCTTATCCACCGGATAAGGGTCTGGTTTGGATTTTTAAGGGGCCCCATGCCATTTTCTTCCTTAAAGGGGCAGTATATATATTGTTTCCAAAATGTATACCAAACTTATCCTTGCTGTGGAGAGGAACCCCCAGACAGAAAATAAAAAGAAAGCATAGGGTACCCCAAATACCAGACCCTTATCTCACCTTTTGATGGAGACAAGGGCCACCTCCCTGACCAAATGGATGTGGGTCTATGGGTCCCCAAGATATAAGTAGTCTCCAAGATATCTGTGGTCCCCAAGATATCTGTACCTCATCTCTATATGAATGAGTAAGGGTGTATAGTACCCCTTGTTACTCATTCACAAAAAAGTAAATAAAATGTTCTTAATAAAGGATAAAAAATAAAGCATGTCCCCCCAATATAAATTCACCATCAATCACATCGTCTAGTGATGTAGATGCAATATCAATGCCAATGAACAATAACCCGCTAACACGACAAGCCATAAGTGGCGGCCCATCCATTAGGGGTGCAGGGGCACCGGCTCCCTAGCCATGCATCTGTCCCCCTAATCTACATGCAGGGCGCCAGACGCATGGATTCTAATGAGGGTTTTTTTGAAGCACATGATTAGAGCCAGAGGCTCTAATTGGCTTTAAAAAAGGGTGAGCTTGGGGCGCAGAGCACTGTCGCTGACCCCACCCAGTTGTGTGACAATAGCAAATGAATATTCGCTATTGTCGCACTGATTCTCCTCCTTCCAATCAGGAAGTGGATCATGAGACCCGCTTTACGATTGTCCGAAAGGAGAAGCCATCCTATTGGCCTATGAGTAGGAAGGAGGAGGGAAGAGACATATGGCCGCCATGATGCCAAGGAGACACATGGAAAGACCGACCGATGGAGCCGGGACACGGAGGAAACTGAGGGGGGAAGCAGCCGCCGCCATCTCCACCTGTCAGTCCGGGGGCAGCACAGGGTGAGTGAGCTGGCGACTGGGGTGGTGTGGGTATGGTGCACGGTGTGGGCTGGAGTGACGGGGCGGGTCTGTGGTCAAGTCTGTCTGCTTCCCCCCTGACCGATGGAGCACCAGCTGCCACTGCAAGCCATGCAATGGACACTTCCCTGGCCAGCCGCTGAATGTCAAAAAACTGGCTGCGCATCCTGGCTGGTGTCTGACTAAATATGGTCATGACTCACATGAAGTCATAATTCATAATGTTGATTCATTGATGTTGGATATACATTACTGGATGACATGACTGACATTGAATCACATAATGGGGCATTGCTTATTTTTTATTACTTTTACTACAGTGTGTGAGTTTTATTTACAATTGGCATTTTTTGTGATTGTACTATGTACTCTGCACTCATTGATTTGAAGGGTGGATATCTGAGGGCTTCATTATTCCTAAGGGGTGTAGCACCCTCTAGTGTACCAGAGTAGGTAATGTTAGGATTTTTGTTAGTGTAAGTAAAAGGTTTTGGCTTGGCTGGCAGCCAAGCCTGTGTTTGAATCTGGGTAGGGTGAGAGATCCAGGGAGACTGGTATGATTCAGCAGGCAGCATCTCTGCTACCTCCCCCTACTTCTGGAACTTGAGAGAAACAGAAGAATGGGAGGGAGGTTAGGAGGAGCTGCCTGGAGTATTCATGAGGGCCCTAACCAATCCCCAACAGTTGGGTTGGCAGGGGGCAGGCCCCCTCAAATACTAAGGGTCAGCCCAGCAGGGCAGGAGAGTTTGGGTGGAAGTTGGAGATGGAGTGCTAGGAGGCTGTCGGTGGGCCATTGAGGGTAACCCCCTAGTCTGGGGGGTGACCTTGGACCTGGTAGCTCAGGTGCAGGAGGGCTCCTCTGACAACCCAAGGAGGAGTCCTATCCAGTGGAAGATTAGCCAGGAGGGCTAGTGAAAGGGGCAGCTGCAGCTAGGTGGGCTGGCAGTGCCTGAAGAGGTGCTGCTGGGATCAGTAGTCACAGAAGGACAGCTGGACACTAGAATTTGCTGCACATGTCAAATCGCATGCCAAATCGGCGGCTATTGCCGGCAATGGCACCGTCCAAATCAATGCGGCGCTGACTTTACAGCACAGCATCGATTCCCAAAAGTAGTTCCTGTACTACTTTTGCCAAATTCGGGGGCGATTTGAATAGATATCTGTGCATGAACCCGCACAGATGTCTGTCAAATCACCCTCGAAGTTGGACTGCTTTGCCAGTTTGAGTTCTAATTTCTAACCTGCAGCAGTGTGAACCTGGGCTTAAACCTGGAAGCTGATTGGATTCTATGCCGAGCTGCACTCTCCACGGAAATGATGCCCCTTTTGTAAGTAACCTATGGAGTGGGATCCTTCCCCACCCAATTTTTTTTTGTTTTTCTATCTCTTTGACAATGCTAGACTATTTAGAAATCCATTAATTTCATTACAGATACACACCACGTGCTTGCACATATAGAGTGCATCAATCCACGAAACGCGTCAAGCTTTCATATGCCGTGTTTTAATCCATCATGTGTTCATCAGATTTACATTTCATAAATCATGTGGTTTTTAAGATTCCATGGCTATTTTTTGCTACTATGTCATTTGCCAAACAGGGAATTTACTAGGTTATGCACCCACAACCTTCTCAACTGTCATGCGTCATTATGTCTTACATGTAGGTGTATATATATGAATTGTATTGGGATACTGTTTATTATGTCTATTAACATTAGTACTAGGTACTACTATTTTTAATCTGACATACTGCAAGATAACAATACAATTTAACCTTTTTTACTGCTGCGTGCTTCATTCAAAGTCCCACCTTTTCCTCTTTTTTCATATAGATAGGGATGGAGGCATATGACCTTAATAGGTCACTGCTTCATTCAAAATCCCAAAATAAATTCTTCTCTCTCAAAAACTCTCCAGGTTTAGAAAATGACCCCCAGTGTGTAAATACCTGAATAATGGTGAGTATAAGCGAGTAAATGTGTGTAAGCATATATATGAGTATAGATGATTAAACATTAGTAAAATATGTCGCTTGTGTGCAAGGGGCCTAAACAAGTAAATACAATGACTGCCCTCAAATTAACAATTTTCTATTTTTGTTTTACTGCTCTGTACTCAGCGCTGCATTACTGATCTCACCCTTTTTTACTCCTGTGTGCAAGAGGCTATGTGAATGCAAACACAGGAAGCAGAGTGAGAAGAAGTTACAGTGCACAGCCTTCAGGGTGTACACTCCCACTGACCCAGTAAGTTGCTTTCCGATATCTGGCTGTGATGGATTACAGAGATCTTAAATCAAGGTAAATGTACTGCTTAGAATTGCGCTTTAAAGTGATACCAAGTCTTGTCTTTTTTGTTTAAAAATAACAAACATGTTATACTTACCTGCTCTGTGCAGTGGTTTTGCACAGAGCAGCCCAGATCCTCCTCTTCCTGGGTCCCTCGCCAGGACTCTTGGCTCCTCCCTCTTGCCAAGTGCCCCCAGAGCAAGCAGCTTGCTCTGGAGGCACCTGAGCTGAGCCGCTGCTCTGTGTGTGTCCATTCAGACATGGAGACGCAGCTAGGCCCCGCCCCTCTCTCTCCTCATTGGCTTACTGACTTTGACAGCAGCCGGAGCCAATGGTCTCAGACAATGAGGAGGGAGAGTCCCAAACAGCCGAGACTCTCATGCAACATCGCTGAATTGAGATGGGCTCAGGCAAGTATTAGGGGGTTGCTGCACACAGAATGTTTTTTTTATCTTAATGGATAGAATGCATTAAGATAAAAAACCTTCTGACTTTAGAACCACTTTAACCACTTCAGCCCCGGAAGGATTTCCCCCTTTAGGACCAGAGCCCTTTTTGCGATTCGGCACTGCGTCGCTTTCACTGAAAATTGCGCGGTCATGCGACATTGTACCCAGACGAAATTTGCATCCTTTTTTTCCCACAAATAGAGCTTTCTTTTGGTGGCATTTGATCGCCGCTGCATCATTTCTGATTGCCGCTATAAACAAAAGAAGAGCGACAATTTTGCAAAAAAACCCCAAATTTCTTACTTTTTGCTAAAATACAAATCCAAAAAAAAAAATATAAAAAAACATTTTTTTTCATCGGTTTTGGCCGATTTATATTCTTCCTCATATTTGTGATTAAAAAAATTGCAGTCTGCGTTTATTGATTGGTTTGCGCAAAAGTGGTCGCGTTTAGGGATGATGAGAATTAATTTCTGGGGTTTTTATTTATTTTTTATTTTTTAATAGTAATGGCGGCGATCTGCGATTTTTAGCGGTACTGCGATATTGCAGCGGACATGTCGGAACATTTTGACACTTTTTTGGGACCATTGGCAATTATACAGCGATCAGTGCTATAAAAATGCACTGATTACTGTGTAAATACCATTGGCAGTGAAGGGGTTAACCTGCAGGGGGCGCTCTAAGGGTTAACTGTGTTCCCTGGGCGGGTTCTAACTGTATTTGGGCTGCCCTAGCAGGGGAAGGGAAGTGATCACAGCTTCCATGTAGAGGAAGGCTGTGATAACAGCTCTCCCCCCCCTCACAGAATGGAGGTCTGTGTTTACTTACACGGATCTCCGTTCTTTCGCTCCGGGGGGGCATCGCGGGTGGCCAGCGGAGATCGAATCCGCCGCACCCGCTCCCTGGCCCTCCCCGGACACAGTGAGCGCGCCTCTGGCTGCGCGCCCGCGCGCTCACTGTGCGCGATCTCGCAGCCGCCGTCAGATGATGGCGATTTGCACAGGAGTGCCACTCTGTCGCCATCAAATGACGATCAGCCGAACAGGTTTTCATTAATTTGGATATTTCCGAATTAACGAATTTGTCAAAATTTGTTAAAAAATGAATTCGGAACGAAACTAATTGCACATGTCTACCAGTGGCTTGGCTGTCCTGTTGACCACGTTGCTTCAATATTTTGTGACACTGACACAGAGAGAATAAAAAAAGGTTAATAAGGGGGCTGATTTACTAAAGGAAAAGAGGCTGTCCGCTATGCAAGGGATGTTTCACTTTGCAAGAAACTTTCCCTTAACTTAGTGAATGAGGTAAAGCCCTGCTGACTTCCATTACACAATCATGTGCAAACAAAAATCCTTTTTTTATTTTCCTTGCATGCGATTGGGTATTCTTTGCTAGATGAATTTTAACCCCATTCACCAAGCTAAGGGAAAATTCCCTTGCAAATGAACAACCTAATTGCCTTTTAGTAAATCAACCCCCTGCAGTTCTGATTTTTCATCTAACGTTCCAGAATGTTTTACTTTTTCTAGGTCACTGCTTAAAAAAGGGGTTTAGCAATAGCAGCCTCGTACAGGCTACAATCAAAATTACTCTAAACTCTGATTTAAAAAAATTCTATCCAAAAAAACACAGAGAACTATATAAGGAGGCAGACAAACACAGTAGGAAGCAATTTCATGAAAACTAGATCTCGGGCTATTAACCCCCCTTGCGGTATGATTATGTCAGATTTTTGCGTCTCAAAGCGGTACAATTTTTTGCATAGAAATTTGATGTTTTATATTGTAGGCCTGTAATTCTTAGGAATAACTCACTTAAGACAAGAGTATCGTAGACATCCCATCATCATAAATTATAATATACAGTATCTCACAAAAGTGAGTACACCCCTCACATTTTTAAAAATATTTTATTACATATTTTAATGTGACTACATTGAAGAAATGACTCTTTTGCTACAATGTAAAGTAGTGAGTGTACAGCTTGTATAACAGTGTAAATTTGCTGTCCCCTCAAAATAACTCAACACACAGCCATTAATGTCTAGACCGCTGGCAACAAAAGTGAGTACACCCCTAAGTGAAAATGTCCAAATTGGGTCCAAAGTGGCAATATTTTGTGTGGCCACCATTATTTTCCACCACTGCCTTAATCCTCTTGGGCAAGATGTTCACCAGAGCTTCACAGGTTGCCACTGGAGTCCTCTTCCACTCTTCCATGACAGCATCACATTGCTGGTGGATGTTAGAGACCTTGCACTCCTCGACTTTTCATTTGAAGATGCCCCACAGATGCTCAATAGGGTTTAGGTCTGGAGTCATGCTTGGCCAGTCCATCACCTTTACCCTCAGCTTCTTTAGCAAGGCAGTGGTCATCTTGGAGGTGTGTTTGGGTTCATTATCATGTTGGAATACTGCCCTGCGGCCCAGTCTCTGAAGGGAGGGGATCGTGCTCTGCTTCAGCATATCACAGTACATGTTGGCATTCATGGTTCCATCAATAAACTGTAGCTCCCCAGTGCCGGCAGCACTCATGCAGCCCCAGACCATGACACTCCCACCACCATGCTTGACTGAATGCAAGACACACTTGTCTTTGTACTCCTCACCTGGTTGCCGCCTCATGCTTGACACCATCTGAACCAAATAAGTTTATCTTGGTCTCATCAGGCCACAGAACATGGTCCCAGTTATCTATGTCCTTAGTCTGCTTGTCTTCAGCAAACTGTTTGTGGGCTTTCTTGTGTATCATCTTTAGAAGAGACTTCCTTCTGGGACCACAGCCATGCATACCAATTTGATGCAGTGTGCGGCATATGGTCTGAGCACTGACAGGCTGACCCCCCCACCCCTTCAACCTCTGCAGCAATGCTGGCAGCACTCATATGTCTATTTCCCAAAGACAACCTCTGGATATGATGCTGAGCATGTGCACTCAGCTTCTTTGGTGGACCATGGTGAGGCCTGTTCTGAGTGGAACCTGCCCTTTTAAACCACTGTATGGTCTTGGCCACAGTGCTGCAGCTCAGTTTCAGGGTCTTGGCAATCTTCTTATAGCCTAGGCCATCTTTATGTAGAGCAACATTTTTTTTTTCAGATCCTCAGAGAGCTCTTTGCCATGAGGTGCCACGTTGAACTTCCAGTGACCAGTATGAGAGAGTGAGAGTGATAACACCAAATTTAACACACCTGAGACCTTGTAACACTAACGAATCACATGACGCCAGGGAGGGAAAATGGCTAATTGGGCTCAATTTAGACATTTTCACTTAGGGGTGTACTCACTTTTGTTGCCAGCGGTTTAGACATTAATGGCTGTGTGTTGAGTTATTTTGAGGGGACAGCAAATTTACACTGTTATACAAGCTGTACACTCACTACTTTACATTGTAGCAAAGTGTCAGTTCTTCAGTATTGTCACATGAAAATATAAAATAAAATATTTACAAAAATGTGAGGGGTGTACTTACTTTTGTGAGATACTGTATATGAAAAATGTTTTTACTAATATAATAAATAATTATAAATAATTATCAAAAATAATAATATAATAATAAAAAATGTATTCAATAATGTAATCTAGTCAAAAACACTGAAATTTGCTCAGTTGCAGAATTGTCGCTGTCGTCACTTTTCGTGTCTGATGATAAATTTCGCCAAAAATCAGTATCACTCAATTCTGCAAATGATTCTTATTTACTATTGGTGTTTTCCAGCTGATCAAAAACCACTTTTGACGTAAAGGGATGCTTTTTTATGCCATGGACGTTCTCAAGTTTCCAGGTAGGAAGAATGACGTATATAATATAAAAGTCCATGCAGGGCACAGGGCAAAGCACTAGGGACAAAAGGGATGTGAAATGATTTGATACAGTAATGTAATATTACAGATTACAGTGTACTTTGTTTACTGTGTGTTTCACTTTTTGAATTTCCCGCCAGGCTCCACCCCCATGCAATGCGACACTCGCAGGGAACGGAGACTGGCATAACACAGGCATCGGGCAGAGGACACAGCCCACAGACACAGCGGGTGACAACGCTGGATACAAGGGACAAGGTAAGTAACCCAGCCTTGGATCCAGCAATGCTATTTGCAGTGAAAACATACCCCGAGCCACACTCTGGAATACTGTCAAGGAGGTTAAATAGTGGATGTACATGGATTATATTTGGAGAATAAGGATATTGTTTAGTGTAACTTTAAGTACATTATTAAACATTGTAATATCTTCTCTTTTAATGTATGTCCAGATAACATGACCTTATTGAAATGCTACATAAACTCCAACCTAATCTGTGAAAAGAAATGTATTTTCCCATTGTACCTATGTGTTAAAATTACATTTACTAGTGGAGAGATTTAAAGTTGTTATAAAGCCTTATACTCAGTGAAGTGACTGACCTCAGGTGATACACAGAGATGAAACAAATCCTCCTACATATGTTGTATCTGTTTATCTGCAGTCTTCTCTTCTCCACATCTATTCAAGGTTCAGAATTTATAAAGCTTGTCTGAGCATTCAGATAAAAGGGGATGGGGAGTCCTGAGAGCTGATTTTAGAGAAGGGACACACCCCCTTCACACATCAGAGCTGAGGCTGTCAATCAGCTGGACGTCCCTCCCCCATCACCTTTTTTCTCTTGGTGTCAGGAAAACTTATCAGAAGAGATTCATGCTGATAGCAGAGGAACAAAGCAGCAGACATAAATTACACTTATTGCTCATAACTGAGACAAGTACACACAATACCAGGATACGCTTTGTTCATATTTCACCTCTGAGGTTTACAATCAATTTAATTTTTAGCTCCCCTTTGAAGTCTTTTTTTTTTTTTTAGTTTCGTATAGCTTTTAGTATCAAAGCAAATATGCATGCCAGTTTCCTTGATTCTACTTTAGTACATCTGGGCAAACAAAGTGAATTATAGAGAAATGTAGAGACATTTTAATATATTATTATTATTACAATAATGCTAAGGATCCTTTCACACCAGCAGACGGGCTCCGCTGCTCAGCTGGGATCCATCCGTTGATCCCCACTGAGCTGGCGGATGACAGGACCGTCTCTGTACTCCGTGCAGAAACGGACCTGTCAGAGCTCCGCTCTCCTCTATGGGGGATCAGATGATCCGATCCACCAGACGGTTGGAAAATAGGAAAATAGGGTTTCCATCCGTCTGTGTTTAGAGGATCGGAGCGGATTGGATGTCAGTGGACTTGTCAACGCTGACATCCGTCGCTCATAGAGGACAATGGAGCGGCCGTTCAGGTCCGCCTAAAAAAACTGACAGGCGGACCTGAACGGTCCGCTGGTGGGAAGGGACACTAACTTTTGATTTATATATAAACTTAACTGCAGACTCTAAAATGTCAATATATAAGATATCAAAGTCTTTAAAACTGTTTTTTAACCCTTTTCAGGCCTGTTTTAGCAGGCCATATTGCACGTTAACATTTTTTTGTGAACAGCAGATATTGAAAACTGTGCTTTTCTTTATGTAGAGGGGTAGACTAAACCTATTGGAATACATGACTAATTGATTGGGATACATGCCACTTATTAATCTCAATTTGAGGTCCCTAAACTTTTTCTTTGAATGATCTTAATTGTTTAGCTGATTTTTTTCTATACTGATATAGTTGTGATTGTAATTCAGTAATGATTGATTGTGTGTGTTTTTAAAATTGTTTTAATTTTTTATTATAACTTGAGAAGAAATCACATTTTAGGATCCATTTATGTAGAAATCAGGAAAAAGGGGTCATTAACTTTTTTGGCTACCATAGGTAAAATATGCATTTATATTTAATAGTTTTAAAAGCTCTTTATTTTTTTATAATATACTGCTTTTCAGATAGAACAGAATTTTTCCTTAAGTGTGCTCATATCGTATTATAAACCTAACAAATAAAAAACTCAAAAATGTCATCGTAAAATTGATGCTTAACCCAATCTCAGCTGTAATATCCATTTAAATTAAATAATATAGCTGAATTATATAAAAAAAAAACTCTCATAATTTGTAAGGCAATAATGAACAAAAAATTACAATTAGACTTGTTTCAAGAGAAAAGAAATGACTGTTCACAATGTAGCTATATTTTGTTCTCTGTAAAGAGTCGGTGTCTTTCTCACTTTTCAATTACATCTTTCGGTTAGGCTTCTTGATTAGAAACAAGCAATCAATCATAATTAATTAGTTTAAAATGTTCAGCCATTAAAATCATTACCATTAATTAAAATAATCATCTCTATTTTGGCTTCACTTCATTATTGTTTCATGAAAATGTGCTACATTTCTCTAAGAGAATTCTATGTCAGGATTTTCTTGGATACAATAATACATGTTTAAATAAGCTCATGCCAAAGTCTTCCTAAGAAACTCATTCATGTTTCAAGAGCCCTTTTGTGTTTTTTTTTCCATTTTTTTTTAAATAAAATCATTGATAAATAAATAAAAAATTGTATGTGATATACTGTACATTATATCTATTTAAAAATAAAATGTGCTACTATTATGACAATATGTATTAATAAATAATAATTAAATTACACGTATTTAAAAATTCTAATTCAAATCCTAATGATTAAATGTTAATAATACAAATAATGACTTATATAACATTTACAGGTATATACTGTATTTGTCAACATTTCAGGTAGATTAGCTCCAGACCAGAGAATTGAGAAATTGAACAAAGTTTTCTTTCACAAAAAAAAAAAGAAAAATGATGTATTATATATATATGAGCAAACATTGCAAATGAGGAGAACCATTGAATTTTGCACAATAACCATTCTACATCTAACACTGGACAAACAAGTAAAAAAAAAAAGTTTGTTGTGCATATAGTCTTGCCCCGTGCTATCCTTGTCTATCCTTCTGCCAAATTTGTAGGCATCCAGAGTAAAAGTTGCAGGGGTTATCTACATGAATGGCGTAAAATAAAAACAACTACAGTGTACTTGTGCTGTGATGGACCGGGGCTCGTAATCGCTCGAACATGTAGCCTCCTTCCTCTTCTCACTCTCTCTCTCGTTTTTCCGTGTGAACACGTGGTCCGTTCAGTCGAGACGGGTGTCAGAATAATTTCTCAATTATTTTACATAACTTGTAAAGACAGAAGTCGAAATTAAACTCTGTGTTAATTTAACCACCCCAATCAAACGAAATTTACTGTAGTAGTAAAATAAAATGCGGTAAGTACATCTATTGGGGACGTTGAAAATGAGACCTACGGATGTTTAAACCG
>BLSH010414056.1:121615-140275 GCA_018402905.1 Glandirana rugosa | reverse complement strand
GTAATGCCACCCCCACCCCCCCCATGCAGCGCATACTAGCTCATTATGAAACACTTACCTTGGAACAAAGCTGTTGCAGCTGTCTCGGCACACCGCTCTGACTGGCGACATCGTTCTTCCGGGTCTGCGGCTCCATCCAATCACAGCACGGGCTCAAGCGCTGTGATTGGTGGAGCCGCGCCAACGTCACTCCTGCGCATGCACACGGGACCCATAATTTACAGCACGAATACAGAAGAAACGGCACCCTGGGCTACCCCGGGTGCCAATTCTTCAGTGCACATGTGCCGATGACGTTAGCACATACAGATACAGGGGATATCTCCTAAACTGTACAGGTTTAGGAGATATTTCCTTGACCTACAGGTAAGCCTTATTGTAGGCTTACCTGTAGTTTAAAGTGGTTGTCATGACTTGACAACCACTTTAATAAAAGGCACACCAAAAAAAACTTGCATATTTTTTTGCAACACACTCAATGCAAAGCACAGTGATTTGTGATGTGCTGCAGGGCAGGTGATATGCCTGCTACTGTAATAGTGCATTGGCATTCCAATCAAAGTTAAAGGCACTGTAACACACCTCATCACAGCTCATGCATTGACATGTGGAAAAAACTGAAAATGGAATACTTACCTTTCTGTAATTTTCCTTTCCTGGTGCCTATCCATGGCAGCATACATATGGTTGGTTGCTCCCCCCACAACCAACCCACAGGACCACTTTAACTCTATAAAAGTAAGAGTTGCCCCCCCTCGCGTCATTCTTTTAACTAGCCTCAAAAAAAAAAGGTAGATTATGATAAGGGAAGGCGTATGCTGCCATGGATAGGCACCAGGAAAGTAAAATTACATAAAGGTAACTATTCAATTTTCTGTTTTTCTGGTGCCTCCATGGCAGCATACATATGGTAAATAACTTACTCATAGGGAGGGTTGCTGCAAAAGACATAATTTATTTGGGGTTACAAAATTATAATGTTTTCTTCCTGAAGTCACAGGAAGTTAGTGCGGCTGGATCCTGACTATAATGGGTCATGAAGGTGGTAAACGAAGACCAGCTTGCCGCCCGACAAATTGTTTCTGGGGTAACCTGTGCTAAAGCCGCCCAGGAAGCGGCTATCCCCCGCGCTGAGTGCGCATTGATTGCCGCTGGTACCGGAAGACCACTAGCCCGATAAGCTTTCTGAATCAGACGTACAATCCAGCTTCCTATAGTTCTTTTGGATGCTGCCAACCCCTTTCTAACTCCACTCAGAATGACAAATAAGCATTGATCTTTGTGGATCGAGTGAGTTAGTTCGATGTACCGCCGGAGCGTCCTCGCAACGTCTAGCTGATGTAATCTGGATGTCGTTGGGCCTTCTTCAAAGGCGGTAGAACCCATTCCTGGTTGAAATGTTAAGTAGTCTGAATTTTGGGTATGAACTGATGTATTGGTTGCAGAACTACCCTATCCGGGAAGAACGTGACATATGGGTCTTGAGCTCCCAAAGCTTGGATCTCTGAGATCCTACGGCCTGAGGTGACCGCTACCAGGAAGGCAGCCTTCAAAGTAATATTTTCCAGGGCGCAACCCTCTGTATGGAGATGTTGTTAGGGCATTTAGAACCAAAGGTAAGTCCCACTTTGGGTACAGCGTCTTCCTAGGTGGTCTCAATCTTAAGACTGCTTTCTGAAATCGTTCTATCAAGGGATTTAATGCTCATCTGGTGTCTATTAGGGCTGATAAGGCAGAGACGTGTACCTTAAGGGTACTAAGCCCCAAACCTAGATCTAAGCCCTTTTGTAGAAACTGGAGAATGTCCTTCACTTCTGGTTTTAATGTGTTAAATCGGTTAGTCTCTGCAAACTCTGTGAACTTCTGCCATATCCTGTAGTACGTGTTGTTGGTGGACAACTTCCTGGCTTGGAGTAGTGTCTGGATTACTTTCTTAGAACATCCTAACTCTTCCAACCTTTTCTGCTCAACTTCCAGGCCCTTAAATTCAGGATCTCTGGATGTGGGTGAAGAAAAGCCCCTTGAGACAGAAGGTTGTGCATCTTCGGAAAAACTAAGGGAGTGCAGAGAGACAGTTGGGCCAAGAGTGTGAACCAAGGTCTCCTCGGCCAGTAAGGGATTACTGCCAGGATGGTCATTTCTTCCGCTGTTAGTCGCTGGAGGAATCTCAGGATCAGTGGAATCGGTGGGAATGCGTACCCCAGGTGGAAGGTCCATGGCTGGACTAGGGCATCCACTCCCGCTGATTCCGGGTCACAACCTCTTGTGAAGAACCGAGGTGATTTTGCATTCAGGGGGGTGCAAATAGGTCCAGCTGAGGGTTGCCCCACTGCTGGCAGATCCATTGGAACACCCCCTGGTCCAGAGACCGCTCATTGTTGTCGATGAATTCTCTGGACAGGCGATCTGCCAGCTGATTCTGTGGGGCTGGTAAATAGGCTGCTCTAAGGTTGACAAGGTTCTTCTCTGCCCAAGATAGAATTGGGGCTACCTCGATGGATAATGATCTGCTGTGAGTTCCCCCTTGGTTCTGGACATAGGATACTGCCACCCTGTTGTCCATTTGTAGCAGGAGAAAGCTGCCACCGAGAAAAGGTGCTAAATGTGATATTGCCTTCCAGGCTGCTCTTAATTCTAGGATATTGGAGACTATGCCCTCCGAATCAAACTGCCATCTTCCTTTGATCAATTGATCTTTATAGTGAGCGCCCCAACCCAAGTGGCTTGCGTTGGATGTAAGAGTTATCCACGAGATGGGGCCAAAGTGACAGTGGTTTTGATGGTTGAGCGGTCTCGTCCACCACCACAGGCTGGACTTCATTGACATCGTGATCAGAATTCTTGGAGACAAGGATCTCTTCCTCCACTGGGATAGAAATCCCTGTTGAAACTTGCGGAGGTGCCATCTGGCCCACTTCACCATCAGGAAGCAGGAGGAGAAAGATCCCAGGAGACTGAGGCACTCTGATGCTGACATGGACTTGCTCACCAGCTCTCTCCCTACTTTCCTTGTGATTATAGGGATTTTTCCGGCGGGAGTGATATTGCACTCTTCTAGTAAGTATATCATCTTTTGGGTTGGGATAAGTTGGCTCTTCGAATGATTTATCAACCACCGAATCTGGACAGTGTGCTCATGACTTCTTGAAGATGGTTGTTCAGGACTCCCCTGTCCTGAGATAGGACTAGGATATCGTCTAGATAGTGTAGAACACATATACCCTTCTCCTGGAGAGGAGCCAGAATTGCTACCAATACTTTGGTAAAGGTTCTGGGAGCTGTTGATATGCCGAAAGGCAAGCATGGAACTGTAGGTGAAGTTCCCCTATCTTGAACCTTAGGTATTGTTAGTAATCGCAATGGATAGGTATATGCAGATACATGCCTTGGAGGT
This sequence comes from Glandirana rugosa, assembly GCA_018402905.1. Classification (NCBI taxonomy): domain Eukaryota; kingdom Metazoa; phylum Chordata; class Amphibia; order Anura; family Ranidae; genus Glandirana; species Glandirana rugosa. The sequence goes on along the minus strand of BLSH010414056.1, from coordinate 136,881 downwards.
CTAAAGAGACCATCCAATCTTCTGGCTGTACTGTCATGATAACCGTATTGAGAGACTCCGTTTTAAAGCGTTCTAGCTGGATAAACTTGTTTAAGCATTTCAGGTCTAGAACTGGTCTCTATCCCCCCGCCTTTTTGCGCACTAAGAAGACCAGGGAATAGAATCCTAAGTGCCTTTCCGATTATGGAACCGGTATCACCGCTTGCTGATGGATCAGAGTTTGAATGTATTGTAGCAGAATCTCCCGCTTTTCTCTTGAAGCTGGAATCCTGGTGAGTAGAAAAGAAGAGCGGGGCGGATGGTGTCTGAACCGCCAAAAATGTCCTTGAAGGATTGTGGAGGTGACCCATGGATCCGAACAGGTTTCCACCCAAACCTGAGTGTACGCATTGAGCCGGGCACCCACTGGACTGGCTTGGGTGGGCAAGGCATCAAAAGGACTTCTGGTTTTCGTGCGCTGAGGTTGTAGCTTTCTGCTTCCCCATTTTTAGGAAGGTAGCTTGGGTGCTCTTCCAGCCTCTCCTGTATTCCCTTTCTGGGCGATACGTTCTGGCGTCTGTGGCCTTCTGCTGAAAGTTTGATTTTTCTTCAAACTTTCTTCGCCTATTTCTATCCTGAGGTATCAGCCCACTCTTGCCTGTAACCCTATTTATTGTGGTCTCCAATTTTTCACCAAATAGGGCTTTTCCATCATCGGTAATGCGGCACCATGTCTGCTTAGATGAGGGATCTGCCGACCATGGCTTCAGCCAGAGTGCCCTTCTAGCAGTGACTGAATATAGCATAGCTCTGGAGGAGCATTTTAAGGTATCAATCGCTGCTTCGGCTATAAAATCAGAAGCCAATCTGAACTCATCAAGAGCCTTTATTATCTGGTTGCAATCTACGCCTTGTTTGAGAGCTACTTCAATTTTGTCCGTCCACGCTCATGCTGCTCTGGAGACTGAGGTAAGAGCCACCGCCAGCTTGCAAGCTCCCCCGGCCGCCAGATAAGCCTTCTTTAGATCTGAATCGATTCTGCGATCTAAGATATCCCTAAAGGAAACTGCATCTTCTAAGGGCAGCGTTGCATTTCTGGCCAATCTCATGACTGATGCGTCTACTGATGGCATGGAGTCAAACAGTCGAGCATCCGACTCTGCTAAAGGGTATCATTTGTGGAAACGGTTGTAAGCGATTTGTCTTTTTTTCCACCTTCTGCCATTCATCTGTCACAACCTCCCTTATTTCTTCCGTCGGTGGAAAGGTTGGTGTTTTTTTTCTTCAAGTGGGGTGAAGTATTTTTTGGACATGGCGGGAGGTTTGGGTGCTTCCTCCCACTGAATCGCGTCTTTTACCGTGACCACAAATGGGTCGATCATGCGAAAATCAAATGTGGAAAGATTCTCCTCCGCCATATCCCCATCATCTGAGCTGGAGCCTGGGTCCACTTGACTTGAGGTTTCAGTAGCCCTCCCACTAGTGGATGGGTCCACTAGTTCCTGGGACAGGGTTAATTCCCGAATTGAGTCTTTGATTTATTCTTTCATGGTGAGCATGGATTCTTGCTTATCTTTTCCCTGTCACCAACAGCTTCCATGTAACATGCCTTGCATACTAATTTTCCTGGCAGGGCTGGTTTTCCACAGACCCAAAATGTTTTGCTCTTGGGCAGGGTGGAACCGTGTGATGAATTGGCTCCCCTTGATGTACGATGAGATGATCTCCATGATCTGTGTGATGAACGAGAAAAGGATGAGTGCCCATGCCTTGAACTGTCGTGGCCTCCAGACCTCCTATCCGGAGAGTCCCTGAGAGATGGTCGGCGCTGCAGGCTGAAATGAAACATAGGATATTTTGATGCTTCATGCCCAATGCTCTTTTGTACAAAAAAAGAAAAACTTACCTGAGCGGTGCAACCTCTTACCTAGTGGTATGTCAAGGATTTTTTGTTGTGGCATTTTTTTATTGCAGCACTGGACTGTGGGAGACAGCTGAAATAGTAAAAAAAAAGGTAATAAGAAAAAAATAGGTTGTTGCTTTTTTTTTTTTTTTAAGTTTTCCTTCTTTCCTTATTCCTTCATTCTTCTTCTTCTTTTTTTTCTTGCAGTACCTCTGACTTCCATTAGGTGGCAGAGGCGAGACAGGACGGTGCTTCCAAGAATCTGTGAATCCTATGGAGAGATGTTCCTCTGCTGACAGCTGCCTCCCTAATGGCCAGAGAACCATCACTTATATGCAGCTGCATATTGGGTGCACCAAGATGGCCGCCGATGGCTTAATTCGGCTACTGAGCATGCGCCGATTACGTCATCTGGCTCTGCCCCCTGAAACCGGCAAAAGGAGCCCCAGGAGGTGGGCGTGAAGAGCTGCAAAACCCGGGGGGGCATCTCCTGGCGTGGTAAACATTGCAGGACAGCGTGGGGAAATGCTGCTGATACTGGAGGGGGAAGACCCATAGGATTCCGAGGTACATAGGGAGGATTGGTCTTCAGTCTGGTGCATGGCCATGTGGTGGAAATTGTTGATACTACCTCCAGTCGTTGGGGAAGTGTTTTCTTAGGGTAAATGAGAGGTGCCATGGGGGAAAGAGAACTGGCCCCCTGTGAGCCCTCCTGCCCCAAAAAAGATCCACCAAATAAACGGGCTCCCATACTCATTGGCACATTTAGCAGCCTAAGTCCTGGGACTCCATACTACAGGGGAGCATGAACCTGTAATGGTAACACCACTTTGGTGGTGAGGTAAGAGCTGATCCAGGCGATCCTGCAGGCTTGAGGACAGAAAAGAGAATGACGCGAAGGGGGGCAACTCTTACTTTTATAGAGTTAAAGTGGCCCTGTGGGTTGCTTGTGGGCGGAGCAACCAACCATATGTATGCTGCCACGGAGGCACCAGAAAACACATTTTACCGCTTGTTACTGCAACGCAAAGATGTGAATGGACCCTAAGTGTTAGAAATTGGATTTTTGAAAGAAAAAAAGATAATCACAAGCAATGTTTTATATGGCATTTATATTACTGGTCTTTGTTTTTTGAAGGGAATTTCCTTTTAAAGTTACTTTGGGACTTTGAAATAGAAACATATGGCATTACTGCTTTTGCATTTCTATGGCAGGTTTTCCTGGAGCTATCATAAACTCCGTCTCAGAGTTTTAATATTCCAAGACACATGCTTTTTTTTTCATGATGGACTGAAGAGCTCATTGGTGTTGTAATGAAAAGCAGACTGCGTTCCCTGTCATGTCAAGAATGCTGCAGTCGGAAAAGTCGACATGATTTCATGGCTAATGATTCACTTGCTAATATCAGTGGGAGCTGTAGTGAAGATAACCAAGTTGAGCTGTCCTAGATCAAATGATTCAATTAGTCCAGCTGTCCCTATTTGTCATGGCTCAACTCGCTTTCAAATTACCTTTCTAAAGTAGATACGTGCTTTTGCACAGAAGCTAATAGCTCAACAGTTTTATTTAAAAAAAATATTAAGAGGTAAAAGGACAATGAAATTTGCCCTTTAGTCTTCAATACCCAACATGAAATATAGTCATTTGATATAATATCATGATCCTACAGCAATGATAAATTTGGTAACAAGCTCTGTATCAAAAATGTTGTATACTCAGAATAACACTTTCATTTCTTCAAAAAAGAAGTAATTTGATAAATAAAATAAAATATGCATGCTAGGGGGGCGTGGCTTGGCGCACGGACGAGATGGTCGCTTGAGAGAGGAGCTCCGGCACCACGGGGGAGAAACAAAGCTTTCACCGCACTCTCACGACAGCTATGGGCAAAATTGGACGACAGCTCCCGTTCACTAATACCCCACAAACTCAGCTGGGAAGAAATCTCCCTGAATTATTCCGCACACAGCCCGGTTCTTCAGCCGGGACCTCAACGTCCCGGTCATCGCAACACTCACCTAAAATGGTGCGCAAGGCGACAGAAAGGACACCCAAGCAGAGACTGCAGACAGATCAGGAGACGCTGATGGACCTCATACAGCAAGTCCTGAAGATGTCAGATCTTCAACACATCGCATCCGATATCAAAGGCGCCCTCACAGATGCCGTTGTAGAACTGAAGGATGAACTACGGGGGTGTCGGACCGCCTAGAACAAGTAGAACGGGCAGCGGGCCGCCATGATGCAGACATAGGGGAGCTACAACAGCATGCTGCCCAATACCAATACCATATGATAGACCTACAAAGAAGATTGGAGGACCTGGATAATCGTGGGAGAAGGAGGAATCTGAGGGTCAGGGGCATACCGGAGTCGGTGGAACATGACCAGATTCCTCTGGCCTTGCAGTCTCTATTTAACAACCTGACGGAGCAGGCCCAGGATGCGCCGGTGGACTTTGAGAGGGGGCACAGAGCCCTTAGGCCAAAAGGAAGAGAGGGAGATCCCCCAAGAGACATCATTTGCTGCTTCACTGACTACAAACTCAAAGAAGAAATTGCAATCAGAGCCAGAGATCAGGAAGAAATACGCTTTAATGGCGCGATAGTTAAGACCTTACAAGATCTCTCCCAGATCACATTAGGTCACCGGCGAGCCCTGCATCCCAACCTGGAGGTCCTAAGGGAACGTCGGATCGTTTACAAGTGGCGATTTTCATTCAGCCTGTGTGTTACAATACAGGGCCGCTCTTTCACTATGCACACACCGGCAGATCTCCTTCAATTTTTTGAGTTCATCAATCTCCCCGAGACAACGGTACCAGAGTGGTACAAAGAATTTGCTATACCTGAGACTTGGAAAGATCACCTTCTGCCCATGCCCGACCAACAAGTGCTTCATTCGTGGTTCATGTATAGCACTCTCCTCCCGCCTCAAGAAAGAGAAACAGGCGCAGATTGAAATGTTAACCAACAAAATATGCTTATCGGAAACATCTCATTAATGTTCAAGGGCATTAGCAACTTATGAAACTTTAACACAAGCTAGGAAAGACCTTCTGGAAGAATTAAGGAAGCAGACCAAAAGGACATTTCTCTTATCCTCTAAGTTTTTCTATGAGCAGGTGAATAAAAACGGCAAGCTCCTAGCCAGACTTCTCCAGGGCAAGAGAACAGCAACAAACATATCTCATATGCGCAACCATGCGGGCCATAAAATACAGCGAACAGATGAAATCGCCAACATTTTTGTCGATTACTATTCTAAACTTTATAATATAACCACTCCTCCACTTACAACATGCTCCCTTAAATGATCACAGATCATACAAGAATACTTATCCAGAGCCAACATACCTAAACTTTCCCCTGAAAATGCCCGAGCCCTGGAAACACCCATTACGGCACAAGAGTTCTTACAAGCCACCCGAGACACAAAGCCTGGTAAAAGCCCTGGGCCAGATGGGCTGCCAAATCTTTATTACAAAACCTTTTCCGCCCTTCTTGCCTCATACTTTACAAAAGTGTTCAACTCCCTAGCTAATGAACCTATGCCTCCCAGGGACTTACTGGGAGCACATATAACCGTAATACCTAAACAGGGGAAGGACCATAACCAGCCAGGCAACTATCGACCTATATCGCTTCTCAACTCAGACGTAAAATTATTTGCGAATATACTGGCTGGCAGACTCCTCCCCGTGCTTCCAAATCTGATTTCCCGAGACCAGGTGGGCTTTGTCCCCGGCCGGGAAGCCCCGCGACAGTACAATAAAGGCGATTAATATCAACCATTGGCTCAAAAAGACAAACACAGAGGGTTTTTTCCTGCCCACTTACGCGGAGAAGGCCTTTGACAGGGTAGCCTGGGACTTTCTGATGGAGGTCCTTCGAAATATAGGATTGGGGGAGTTTATGTTGTCCAGTATCTTGGGCCTTTACTCCAATCCCTGGGCTAGAGTTAAAGTAAACGGACACCTGTCGGAGGCCTTCTCTATCTGTAATGGGACCAGGCAGGGATGCCCCCTTTCACCCCTGATATTTATACTCACACTGGAACCTCTTTTAGCCAGTATCCGTAACAACCCTGATATATCAGGAGTATGCTTAGCAAATAACACATTCAAAATAGCTGCTTTCGTGGACGACATTCTATTGTTCCTCACTAAGCCCAAGATTACAATCCCTAACTTACTTAAGGAATTCCATCAATTCGGAGAACTTTCCAAATTTCAAAATAAATTATAGCAAATCACATGCCCTAAACATTTCCCTGCCCAAAAAGACACTAGCAGACATTAGAGAATCTTCACCATTCACCTGACATTCCATTGATAACCCTTATCTAGGGATCAGATTCCCATCAGATCTCACAAATCTTTACCATTTCAATATTCTTCCCTTCCTCCATGAATGTGCCACTGAACTAGTGAACCAGAGCAAGCTGAGTATGTCCTGGTTTGGTAGAGCGGCCACGCTGAAAATGACCATCCTTCCCAGATTTCTCTATTTAGCCCAAGCAATCCCTATTTCGCTCCCTAGAGCATTCTTCCAAACCCTCCAGACAAAAATAAACATATATTTATGGAAGGGGAAAACTCCCAGGATCAGTTTGCTGAGGCTAGAGGCTCCGAAAAATAAAGGAGGCATTGGTCTTCCTCACCTTAGTCAATATCACGAAGCAGTACTGCTCTCAAGATTGGTTGACTGGCACATTCATGGCGGACAAAAAGATTGGGTTGAACTTGAACATGTAATTATTGGAGCCCCACTGCAGCAAGTAGCATGGGTTTCAGACAAAAACAAAGAACACCCTGCCAAGGACTACACTTTGGTATATCCCCCAATTAAGGCCCTGCAGACTATATCGAAACTTGCCACTATCACGACCCTACCGGGCCCAATGACCTAGAAAAAAGATTTGCATCCTTTCCACCAAACTTCAACCCCAGAGCAGTTCATTTCTTTCATAGGGGCAATTTTTGCTCTCGGAAAGACCTGGCAGAAATACATGGCACCCCCCCGCCACCTCAATGGCCCCTCATACAGATCAGCCATTTCTTAAGCAACCAGACCAACAGACCAGTATTCTCCAGACCCAAAACCCCATTTGAGACCTTGTGCCTCTGCCAACCACAGCGTCATCTTATAGCTACAATATATTCCATAATTTCCTCGGCTAAATCGGACCAAATACAACCACTTAGGAAATCATGGGAAGTCCCTGGTGAAAGTTGCCTCTCAGAAGAGCAGTGGGAGCTGGCATGCACCACTGCCCTCGCGGGTACACTAAATGTATCTACCCAGGAGCATAATTACAAAGCGATTACCCAATGGTATAGAACACCAGTTCTACTTCACAAAATGTTCCCCTCAGTACCAGATCAATGCTGGAGATGTAGGGCCCACTTGGGATCAATGCTCCATATATGGTGGGAGTGTCCATCTATTGCTCCTTATTGGAAAAAAATACACGACTTAATACAGAAGATATCATCATACTCCGTCGAGTTCTCTCACCAGCAGTTTCTTTTACATCATTCTAAGATAATGGGATATGCATATAAAAAAATCCCTTGTTATGCATATGATAAACGCCGCAAGATTGTGTATGCCTTCCCTATGGAGACAGACAAGACCACCTCCATCTTTGACTGGCTGACTAGACTAAACAGGATCCAAGAAATGGAAGAACTGATAGCCATTTCTAACGAGCGTCTACCCGCTTTTCATAAGATTTGGTTAAGTTGGATTGACTTTAAAACGTCCGACCAGTATAAAGAATTAGGAACATAAACAACCCTGCTACAGGAGATATTGCGGACCATACCCCTTATCTTCCATCATGACAAACCTTTCCGGTAACTTAAAATGATGGAATTCTGCTTCTCCTCACTTCCCCACACAATTTCATATTCTTATCCTTCCTTTTCAAACCCCTCCCCTTTCCCCCATAGCTGATCTATGTCCCCGCACACAGTACACACCCATCAGACTGTATCTAAGAGACTATTGGATAATCCAGAAGTAACATTAAACAGCCAAAACACGGGGGGCGTGTCCCGGAAGTTAAGGAAGATGGCCGCATAGCTCCTTCGCTCTGCTACCCTGAAGCCCTTCCAGCAGCCACAAGGAGAGACACGACAGCCGGAGATGAAGAAGAATGAACAGGAAGGCGCAGCTCCCCGGCCCCGCTCTCCAAGGCAACCCGACACTCAGTTAAGTGCCAGCATACCGGCAATGTTCCGCCCGCGATCCCGCTCACGGGACGCGGCCCGCACACAGGCCGCAAGCACCGGGAGGGCGGAGAGCCGACGCCGAAGCCGCAGCCCCACACAACGTGATTACTTTGCTTGCGGCAGTCACACTGCTCCTGCCACGGGGGATAAATCTCTTAGCCTGAATGATCTTAGAGCAGTGGCTGCTGACATCAAAAACACCTTGTCAGCAGCCATAGCTGATCTCCGGCTTGATATGAAGGCTGTGGCAGGAAGGCTAGAAGTGGTTGAGGAAGTGACAGAGCGCCATGAGGCCGCTATACAGGAGACAAAAAGAACAGTCTCCATGCACTCCCAGCAACTAAGAGACCTCCATAGACATATAGAGGATATAGACAACAGGGGACGCAGACATAATGTCAGGCTGAGAGGTGTGCCAGAATCAATCGACTCAGACCATATTGCTCAAACAGCCATGGCTGTCTTCAACGACCTACTCGGAAGGCCCCCAGACACACAGGTCGAGTTTGAGCGCCTACACCGCACCCTACGCCCCAGAGGAAGAGAAACCGATCCCCCTAGGGATATAATAGGATGCCTAGTAAACTTTAGTCTCAAAGAAGAACAAGCGAGACCTAGGGGACGGATTCTGCATCGTGGCCATGAAATAAAACTGTACCAAGACCTATCCCAGATCACACTCCACAAACGCAGAGCGCTCCTGGCAGTCCTGCGAGAAAGGAACCTGCCTTACAGGTGGAAATTTCCCTTCTGCCTCCAAGCAAGCACAGGGGCAGAACAGCCCACCTAAGATATCCAGAGGATATTCATTCCTTCTGTGCAACCCTGGGCATCCCAGATATGGAACTCCCCGACTGGCATCTCGCCATGTAGCACCCAATCCAACCCCAAGAAGAACCCATGGATGTCCATCAGAGAGAGAACTTTGAGGTACAGAGAAGACGTCGTCATTCACCACATGGCTCTCCGCAACCGGCCAATCGTCGATCCCCAGGCGAGAACAGCTTACCAGCCTCCCTGGCACATAGAAAACCCAGAAGAGACTGAACACTTAAATAACGACTTGCCTTTCTCTTTCTGACCGGAATGAAACAACCAAGCCCATGCTCACTCTTCAGTGCCAAGAACCCTTTAATGAACAATCCCAACCACCCACACGACACACCCAACTCGGACTTATCAGGTAATTGTCCTTCAATCTCCATACCGAACACACACTTAATGGACAGAGCTACTACGCCCACAGCAAAAACTGCTGTAGCATGATGTACTAACCTCCCAGCCTCAATGCTTAGCCACACCAGGCATACCAAGGTGAATATAGGATCACATTCCCACCTCTATGCACCGCGAGTAATGTGCCATACCACACAAACTCCCCTGCCATGCTCAAAATACCACGTGCCCTGTCACCTCGATTATAACCCTCTGCTTAAGACGCCCCAAATCTGATGCTACAATCCGTGTCTAAGGGCTAAGCCCTTATGGACGCCCTTTTGTATTTAGCATTCCTGTTTCCACCTTGACGCAGGTTCCCAAGAAGCTTGCAGCCCCTATAACTCTGCTCTAGGGGGACGCCACTCCAACCTCCATTTGCACTTTCCACCAGTCTGCAGGTCTGCCGGGTGGCCTCGTCTGGAGTCTTCTTTGGGAGAACCAGGTGGTGCACAACCCCTCAATGAAACACTATTCCTCCATGGTGGGGAGGCTGGAAGGCATTCCCTCAAATTGTATGCATTTCCTTATATGGGTTGAAGAGGCTTATCCATAGTTGGAAAAGTTAGGCAACTTAATACGGTACATGTTGTGTTTAAAGATAGGGAAACTCTTTTCTTATTACCTATGTTACTCCTAGTTAATTATCGTTTACTGTTATCTTGGCCGAGCTCCGCGAGTGATGCGCAGTCCGTCTTCCTGGAAACGTCACTAGGGGAATACCAAATGGCCCCCCTCACTTAATTAGCAAAGAGACTTCCCAGAAGCCTCTGCACCTCACCTGGCATACCGCTTGACTATCCAGGCTGCTGGGATCTCCTGCGGAGCATGGCCAAAAGTTACAATCTAATGTTTTGGTTAATGTTATTATCTTTGCATTCACTCATGCGGATATATTGCTTTCTGTCTCTGACCAATTGCTAACAACAATGTTCCTTATAGCAATGTAAACGGCTATGGGCTGCACTCCCCCCACTTCCTATAAACTCCATCCTGGAATGTAAATTTTATGGGTAATACCTATGCAGGATCTGTTTCTGGACAGATGCTTTGTGTTCCCCAGCATAGGGGGAACTGGCCTGAAATCCAGATGGTCCACATGTGTCACCTACACATCAGGCTGCCCTGCAGACACTAATAAGCTACCTCCCCAGGCTCACATAGATGCTTACTATCCCTAGGACCACTATTGGGGGTATGCACTCCTGCACAAAGGGCCCCTCATACTGACAACCTACATACATAAGCCGTAGGCCTCCCCGGTCTCTAATTAGGCCACCACCTCACATCGTTCCTCCATCATTAATCTCCAATCCAAGCCACGTCATAAGCTGGCTCTCCTACCTTCTCTCCATTCCCTTGCCCCAATCAGGGCTTCATGGGTAGCATAAATTCTCCAAACAAACCCTAACAACTCATCAAAGCTACAGGACCATTCTCCTTGCTCCTAACAAGCCCTACAACAACACTTACCGACATTCCTCATTAACAGGGTAGCGGGTCTACCTCGCCAGTCGGTTAAACCCTTGATCCTCATCCTTACACCTCCTCTGACCCCCCCTTCCCCTCCTTCCCCGCCCCCCTTCCCCCCTCACTTTAGGTGCCATACTGGTAGCATAACCACGCGTGTCATACCGAACATCAACACTCTGACCCCCACACCCAATCACCTCAATGCCGCAAAACACCCCTAAACTGACAAAATACTCTCCCTTAATGCAAAAGGACTGAACATCCCAGAAAAAAGATCCAAACTCTTGCTCTACCTGCATAAAATCAAAGCGGATATAGTCCTTTTGCAGGAAACACATTTCAAATCGAACCAGATCCCCAAAATGACTAACAGAAACTACCTGACAGCATACCACGCACCCAACCCGTTTGCCAAAACTAAAGGGGTTTCCGCCCTTTTCTCCAGACACACACCGATGGAAATATGCGACTCACTCTTAGATGAGCAAGGTAGATTTATATTTCTCAAAGGTACAATCCGTAATAGGCCCATAACTATTGCCAATATATACAGCCCGAATGTGGCCCAAGTGAGGTTCTTTAAAGACATCTCCACGACACTATCAGCCTTCCAATCTGGCGTCCTTCTTCTGGGAGGGGACTTCAACGTTGCCCTGAATCCATTAGAAGACACTTCCAACGGTTCCTCTGCCCTACCATACAAAGCCCTTAAACAAATTAAACCCCAAATCCATGACCTCCTACTACATGATACTTGGCGCACCCTTCACCCAGATACAAGAGACTTCACCTTTTATTCCGCCCCCCACGACAAGTATACGAGGATCAATTACCTATTCCTCTCTCAAAGAGACCTCCCTTTTCTCACTGAAGCCTCCATTGAACCTATGTTCATTTCCGACCACCACCCAATAACGGCCTCCCTTGAACGCGTTCACTTTAAGAACACCTGGAAATTATATGCTTCTTTGTTAACAGACCCCATGAACCTACTCCAAATCAACCAAGCCATTAGCGATTTCTTTACCATAAACAACACCCCCGATACGTCACACATAACTCAGTGGGAAATGCATAAATGCGTGCTTAGAGGGACATTTATCAAATTGGCTGCCCACCGTAAACGCGTCACCCAAGAGAGGATTGACGCCCTACTGAAACGTATTCATGAATTAGAAAGCACCCACAAACGCACACTAGCTGCCGACACCTTAACAGAATTGCATCAAGTCCGAGACAGACTACGAGAGGTGCTAGGTAAAAAAGTAAGGAAAAACTTTGCACTCTCGCAAAAGCTATTTTATGAACATAGCAACAAGACTGGAAAACTACTGGCCAGAGCTCTACAGGCTAAAAGAGCCAAACATACCATTCGCAAAATACGCTCGTCGGAAGGGAAAATCCTCACCAAAAATGAAGACATTGCAAATCACTTTGCAAATTATTACGCCTCGCTCTATAACCTTCCACCAGCACAAAAAACTAACGCAATACACGGCTCTCACTATTCGATCATATCAGATTTTCTCACGCAACATGGCCCTAAACCCCTATCTAGACAACAGGCAATCAACATAGACGGCCCCCTGACCCTAGAAGAATTCAAAACAGCCATAAAGCAGATGAAAACTGGCAAAAGCCCTGGACCAGATGGTTTCTGTTTGTCATACTTTAAAACATTCGTGAAGGGCTTAGTGGACCCCTACCTAAGAGCGTTCAACCAACTCGACCAACCATCATGCCCACCCCACAACCTCCTAGACGCACACATATGTGTTCTACCGAAACCAGGGAAAGACCACGATTTGGCTTCAAACTACAGACCTATATCCCTCCTCAACACGGACATAAAAATCTTCGCCAAAATCCTGGCCAACCGCATCCTTCCCCTTCTCACAAATTTAATTTCTAGAGACCAAGTGGGTTTTGCCCCTGGCAGAGAAGCCAGGGACAACACCCTGAAGACTTTAAACATACACCATTGGCTAACGAAAACAAAAACCCCTGGATTCCTACTCTCCCTCAATGGCGAGAAGGCGTTTGACAAACTGGCCTGGGACTATCTAGAAGCGGTACTCCGACACATAGGTTTTGGTAGCCGCTTGACCAACCTTATATTGTCCCTATACTCAAGCCCTAGGGCACGAGTACGCTCCAACGGCACTCTGTCAGACGCCTTCTCCATCGGAAACGGCACCCGTCAGGGGTGTCCACTCTCTCCTATATTATTCGTTCTTACAATTGAACCTTTCCTGCAAAAAATACGCAACAACACCGACATACACAGAATCATTGTAAACAATCTGCAATACAAGATCGCTGCATATGCCGACGATGTTCTATTGTTCCTCTCAGAACCCCATATATCCCTTCCAAACCTCCTTAAACCTCCTTAAAGAATTCAAATTATTCCAATTTATCTCCCACTATAAAATAAACTTTTCCAAATCATATGCTCTGAACATTACGCTTACGGACACCCAAGTCTCAAATAGTAAAAAGAATTTCCCGTTCAAATGAGCCCCAGAAGCAATAACTTACCTAGGCATCCAAATACCTACTCATCTATCAAAACTATATGACAAGAACTTCCTCCCTATCAACAAAACCATCTCAACAGACTTAGAAAAATGGAACAAAGCACACTTTTCATGGTTCGGAAGAATGGTCATCATGAAAGTGAATATACTACCCCACATCTTATACCTGCTCCAAACAGTCCCCATCCAACTTCCGAAGGCCTTCTTCCTCACCATGAAAAAGATCACTAGCTCCTTCCTATGGGCCCACAAACGCCCACAAATCAATTACTCCCAACTGATCAAACCTAAAACGAAAGGGGGCATTGGTTTGCCCGATATGCAACACTACTACTGGGCCTGCCACTTGCAACGTGTTATAGACTGGCAGGTACATCACCAGACCAAAGACTGGGTAAAGCTAGAAAAAGGACTCACCCACTCATTAATCCTACTCTAAAATGCTTTAAGTACTTATACCAGAATAGCGAGCTTTCAAATATACCAGGCCCACTGACACCAGTACTGCAAAACCCAGATTCCCCACCCCCCCCCCCGGCACAGCCCTACACCCATTAGCTGCTAAGCAACCTTGGACAGGTATAAGACTGCACCACCTCCTCAAGGAAGGAAACCTGCACAGCCTAGAGTACATAAACTCCCACCTAGCTGATCCTCACATGGACGCCTTTGGGTACATGCAATTAAAACACTACATAACCAGCATAAAACGCACAACCAATCTAACAACAACTCCATCCCCCTTTGAACAACTGTGTTTGAGTACTATACCCCAACTTCACATCATTTCCAAGATTCACGAGATGCTCTGGGAGAAATCCCAAGCAGATGACAACCAAGCTTGCAGATCCTGGTCCCGAGAACTACAACTTGATCTATCTGCAGTGGATTGGGCAGACATTTACACCCATGCCCATAAAGGATCTATAAATGTCTCCTTACAGGAAACAAACTACAAAATCATCACCAGGTGGTACCGCACACCCTCCATCCTGCACAAATTTAGTAGGTCCATTCCCGACAGATGCTGGTGGTTGTCAGGATTGAGCTCACCTACAGGTGGCGCTGTGCTGCTCTGGGCTGGTTGCTGCAGCTTCAGTGGCCACCAGCAGGTGTCTCCCTAGAGCCAGCAAGCTGTAATAATCAGCCACACCTGGGTTCAGCCATGAATGGCTATTTAAGTCTGTTCCTCCCTTTCCCCAGTGCGTCACGATTCAGTTCGCCTTCCTGCTGCTAGAGATCCTGCTTTGCCTGTTTCTCTCCACCTTGCTTCTTGTCCCTTGCCTTGCATCCGCCTTGATTCCCCGTTTACCCTGTACCCTTGTCCAGAGCTAGCTTTAGTCTGCAGTGTAGGTGTTAGTGTTTTTGTCAGGTTTGGGTTTGGTTTGCTGGTGTTGTTTATGTTCACTGTTTGCTGTGTTTGTTTATTGCTGTGCACTGTTAATAAATCTCACCTTTTTAACCACTTCCATACAGGACACTTACACCCCCTTCCTTACCAGACCAATTTTCAGCTTTCAGCACTCTCACACTTTAAATGACAATTACTCAGTCATGGTACACTGTACCCAAACAAAATTTTTATCATTTTTTTCTCACAAATAGAGCTTTCTTTTGGTGGTATATAATCACTGCTGGGTTTTTTATTTTTTTCAATATAAGCGAAAAAGTAGCGAAAATTTTGAAAAAAAAACACTTTTTTTTAGTTTGTATTGAAAAATTTTGCAAAAAAGTAATTTTTCTTCATAAATTTGGGCGATAATTTATACTGCTACATATCTTTGGTAAAAATAACCCAAATTAGTTTATATTATTTGGTCTCTGTGAAAGTTATAGAGTCTACAAGCTCTGGTGCCAATCATTGAAAATTGATCACACCCGATGTACTGACCACCTATCTCATTTCTTGAGACCCTA
>BLSH010414056.1:90133-106595 GCA_018402905.1 Glandirana rugosa | reverse complement strand
GCCTTTCTTACCTTGGCCATGTCTCTGAGTATTGCACACCTTGTGCTTTTGGGCACTCCAGTGATGTTGCAGCTCTGAAATATGGCAAAACTGGTGGCAAGTGGCATCTTGGCAGCTGTACGCTTGACTTTTCTCAGTTCACGGGCAGTTATTTTGCGCCTTGGTTTTTCCACACGCTTCTTGCGACCCTGTTGGCTATTTTGAATGAAACGCTTGATTGTTCGATGATCACGCTTCAGAAGCTTGGCAATTTTAAGAGTGCTGCATCCCTCTGCAAGATATCTCACTATTTTTGACTTTTCGGAGCCTGTCAAGTCCTTTTTTTGACCCATTTTGCCAAAGGAAAGGAAGTTGCCTAATAATTATGCACACCTGATATAGGGTGTTGATGTCATTAAACCACACCCCTTCTCATTACTGAGATGCACATCACCAAAATGCTTAATTGGTAGTAGGCTTTCGAGCCTATACAGCTTGGAGTAAGACAACATGCATAAAGAGGATGATGTGGTCAAAATACTCATTTGCCTAATAATTCTGCACACAGTGTAATGGACCCCAGACCTAACTGGTGGCAACAGGGGTAAAGAGGGTAAAATATGTCAGAAACTGGAAATCCAGACCTCCAAATCGATTCCCCATAGACATATAGATAAAAGAATAGATCTAAGTGCTCTCAATTTAAAACATAAGGCTCTAATAAAATCAAGATAACCTACCCACATTGAGCTGATCAATACAGGTACATCACACAGAACGATAAGTTGTATATTCTCTCAGGATGGCAGGTAACGTGCAGGCGTAGCTCCTCCCCCGTATGCATTACGCTCACAAGAACTTTGTCAGCGAGGCATATACTATAGCCCCGTACACACGGGACGACGATCGCACGTACGATTGTGTCAAATCGTATGTTGGCTGTTGTATGTAGCATACTGACTGCACTAAACAATCGTACGACCGCAGAAAAATGTTCAGGTGCATGTAATTAGCATTCGGCCATTCCTGACTTTGGAGCATGCGTGTTTTGCACAATATAACTTTGTTGTACCAACTGCTCTGTACACACGATACAACGGTCGTATGAGAGCTTTTTGGTACGACCAAGTTTTCTAGTCTGCTCATACAACTCCCTTGTACGACCGTCGTATGTTTGACTGTTCAAATCGCGCATTCGAACGATCGATATCACATACAACGGTCATTAGTACGACCTGTTGTATGCGATCGTCATCCCATGTGTACGGGGCTTAAGTCTATAGATATCTGGTTCAGAACAGCTCAGCTTAGATGCTAAAGAAAAGAACTTGCCATATACAGGAGCTAAAATTAAAATCTTTATGTTTACCAAATATTATTACAAAAATACATTTAATTTCACAGACACAGTTGAGTTTTTTTTCACAGTTTAAAAAGGTCATGTATAGAGAAAAAATAATTACTCATATTTCTCTTCTTTGTTTGCTTGGACTATTCAGACAAGGGGTGGTTGCCTGTGACATCAAGTAGATGGATTGGAGGCAGCTTAGCTTGTTATTGGTCAGACTACCTGGAATATATGCCTGATATCCCAGACAACCATCCTATGTTGCACTGGTCAGAATGAGTCTGGTTAGGCTGAACAGTACCTTTGTAGTTGCTATGCATTTTGGTTGAGTTTTTTAAGCCACAATCCAGCCCTGTTAAAATAACAGCAGGCTTTTCCTTTAAATTAGAACAAGAACAAAAAGCTAGCATTGAAAAAGAAAAATAAATAAATAAATGTGGTGCTTACTACTGACCATAATGGTTGCCTTGCACTTCTGTCACAAGGAAGAGACACATTAAAAAGGAAAACAGTGTTGAATTTGACCCGTAGTGTTCAATGTGCTGTAAATGGATCTAAGGATTTCATATTATAATCTGCAGCCACAGAGAACAAGGGAGCCAGGAAAAGAATAAGGTAAAAAACAGAAAGAATATGAAATCTGTAAATAGATGTAATGTATAAAGAGGACCAACTAATGTGTGTCTGTTCCGCCAGATGCCCCAGGCAGAATCTCTTGAAGTTGGATTTTGATTCAGCTGTCAGGATCTCTGAGTGGACTTGTGGTCATCATAATGATTGGCTGCGGACTCAGTGTTTTATAAGATGATGAGAAAAGGGAAAGGTCATATTTATTCAAATGAATTTACCATCCATTAAGGTGAAATGGACATCCTCGTTAATCCAATTCACATCTTTTGTGTCATTTTTCTAACATACCATGGAGCTGGAAAAATGCAGTGATTTGTAAAATGCAAGGGAACTCTAAGCAGTTTGCATGATAGTTAAAACAGGGTTATACTGTACATTAATGTGAACTTCTTGAATGTTTCCAAAGAGAAAAGTAGTTATCTTTGCAGTTTTTACTTTTTTTTTTATTGCAAACTTCATTTAAACTACATGCTAGCATTTAGGAGAAAGGAAACAGCTCATAAGTCTTAGTTCAAGGATTCACCTGCTTGCCTGACCTGCAATGGAAGACTGAGGATGGGAAATCATGATATGCATGCTGTACATCACCAACATTAAACATAGTGTCTCTCTGTTATGCAGGTCCACCCTTTCTTGAGTTGAAATCAAGACAGATATTTAAGCCATTTAATACAGTTTCATATTCATTAACAATACTTTAATTTTAAATATTTGTAATACACAGCAACTATTTGAATATGTTATTGCAATAGTATCAATGTAATCCTTTGCTTAAAGCGGTAGTAAACCCGCAAAGCTATTTTTACATACAGGTAAGCCTATAATAAGGCTTACCTGTAGGTAAAAAGAATATCCCCTAAACCTGCATGGTTTAGGAGATATTCGCCCTGCATGCAGCCGCTGACATTAGCGGCGCATGCGCTCTGACGATCCGGCCGAGGCGGCCGGCAACTCAGAGCTGGCTGCCGGAGCGAAGAGCTCCCGCGCGCATGCGCTGTGAGTGGCCGGAGCCACGTACCCGGAAGACAGAAGAGGACAAACATGTCAGCGTCCTTAGCGCTGACCGACTCGGGCATCGGGGGCCTCGTTCTAAGGTAAGTATTTCATAATATGTTATGCGATGTTATGCGATGCATACTAACATATTATGCTATTGTCTTGCAGGATTTTTTTTTATTTTTTTTTTTAGCAGTGGGTTTACTACCGCTTTAAAGGCCAAGTTCACCTTTGTTCACTTTTTTTTCTAAATTCCAGCTCCCCTATGTACTAATAGTGCATTCATGTACTTTTATTGCAAAAATATCAACGCTTTCCACACAATCTACAGACACTTACCTTACTGTCCTACATCCATGTTTCCAAACATATCCATTGCTTCTGTCTACTTCCTGATCAGATTAGAGGTCATGACACAGGAAGGAGTTGACCAGTTGACCTCATTAGCACACACCCTCCATCATCCACCCTCCTACCTACCACCCATCTCCAGGTGCACACTCTTTAAATGAAATGCAATCAATCAGTGATCCCCCTTCTCACTAAATCCACAATATATAATCAGATTGCATAATGTATGGCATCTTTATACAGGTACCTCGAGCCACACCAGAGAGGCAGTGGGAGATTAGGGAAGTAAACAAGTGGCTGAGGAGCTGGAGTAGAAAGGAGGGTTTCGGGTTCCTGGAGAACTGGGCCGACTTTTCAATCCGTTACAAGCTCTTTAGAAAGAACACCTAAATGGGGAAGGTGCAGACCGACTGGGAATAAGGATGGCTGACAAGTTAGAGGGGCTTTTAACCTAGGCAAAGGGGGGGGCAGGGTCCAGACTTAGAAATAGGGTTCGAAGGGTAGTATTGGGGGCCGCAGTGGTAGGCCAAATAAAGAACCTAAACTTGAGGTAAGTAGCGTAACAAGTCCTACATGCAACCGAGGAATACCCAACAAGGAAACAGTAGGCATTCGTAAAAAACGACATGGCTTGTTCACTAATGCCAGGAGTCTGGCGGACAAGATGGGAGAATTGGGGCTGCTACGAAGAGGAATTCAATTTTGTGGGAATTTCAGAGAGGTTCAACAGCTCTCATGATTGGCTGGCTACCATTCAGGGGTATTCCCTATATCGTAGGGATAGGGAGGGCAAAAAAGGGGGAGGGTTATGCCTGTACATAAAAATTGTATAAGTAAATGTGAGGGATGACATTACTAGTGGATCAAGGGAGGAGGTTGAATCCTTATTGGTAGAGCTACAAAGGGAAGATACCAAGGGGAAAGTAATACAGGGAATATGCTATAGGCCCCCTAACCAGAGGGAAGCGGGGGAGGTGGACCTCCTATTTCAATTTGGAATAGCGGCAAAGATGGGAAGTGTCATTATAATGGGGGATTTTAATTATCCAGATATAGACTGGGCAGAAGGTTCTGCACACTCATCTAATGCTGGCCATTTCCTAAATGTCCTGCAGGACAATTTCATGGGTCAGATGGTAAATGCACCAACAAGAAAAAAAGCATTATTAGACCTTCTGATTACTAACAACACAGACCTGATCACAGATGTGGAAGTAAGGGGCAATCTAGGAAATAGCGATCATAGGTCAATTTGTTTCAGTATAAATTACACAAATAGGAAACATAAGGGGAATACAAAGACAATGAATTTTAACAGAGCCAACTTCCATAAACTACGCTCCTTGCTGGAAGATGTTAGTTGGGATAAAATTGCCAGACCATTGTACCTAATTTTTAACCTAATTTTTAAGAGCAGTTTACTGACTGGTATGATACCAGCTGATTGGAAAAAAAGCAAATGTAACACCAATATATAAAAAAGGACTAAGATATATCCCTGGGAACTACAGGCCAGTTAGCTTAACATCAATAACATGCAAGCTCTTGGAGGGAATACTAAGGGATTATACACAAGATTATTGTAATAAAAACAATATCATTAGCGGTAATCAGCACGGTTTCATGAAGAATCATTCTTGCCAAACCAATCTATTAGGCCTTATACACACGGGCGTTTTGTAATGCCACATTTTTGGGCATTTTTTGCTGCTCTCCATGTTATTCAATGGCCCTCTAAAGCGTTGACGTTTTTGAGCAGTAGAGGGCGTCGGCGTTAGTGATCTGTAGCTAGAATGCGGGACCAGTGCGTTCTGAAGCTGCAGCGTCATGGCGTTTTTGACGCCGAGCCGGCAAAACGCTCAATAACGTTGCTTAACGTTGTATACACAGCGTTAAGCCTCGTCAAGTGTTCTATTCAAAATCAATGGTTCCCTATGGGAGCCCATTGATTTGAATAGAAGCCACACCAGAAGTCGGATCACGGAGATCCGACTTGCGGCGCGACTTGTGTACTAGGTGTTTTAAAGGGGAACCCCCGCAAAAAATTTCCGTGGGGTTCCCCCCCCCAAGAGCATACCAGGCTCTTCGATCTGGCATGGATTTTAAGAGGAGCCCCCACGCCGAAAAAACGGTGTAGGGTCCCCCCCAAGATCCATACCAAACCCTTATTCGAGCACGCAGCCTGGCCGGCCAGGAAAGGGGGTGGGGACGAGCAAGTGGCCCCCCCTCCTGGACCATACCAGGCCGCATGCCCTCAACATGGGGAGTATGGGTGCTTTGGGGCAGGGGGGGCTCTGCGCGCCCCACCCCAAAGCACCTTGTCCCCGTGTAGATGGGGACAAGAGCCTCTTCTCGATAACCCTGGCCATTGGTTGTCGGGGTCTGCGGCGTCCCCCACCCTATGTAAATGAGTATACACATTACATAGTATTACATAGGGTGGGGGGCCCGGAATCTGGGGGCCCCCTTATTAAAGGGGGCTTCCAGATTCCGATAAGCCCCCACCCGCAGACCCCGACAACCAACGGCCAGGGTTGTCAGGAAGAGGCTCTTGTCCCCATCAACATGGGGACAAGGCGCTTTGGGGTGGGGGGCGCAGAGCCCCAAAGCACCCATACTCCCCATGTTGAGGGCATGCAGCCTGATACGGTCCAGGAGGGGGGGCGCTTGCTCGTCCCCACCCCCTTTCCTGGCCAGGCTGCGTGCTCGGATAAGGGTCTGGTATGGATTTTGGGGGGGACCCTACGCCATTTTTTTCGGCGTGGGGGCTCCTCTTAAAATCCATGCCAGATCGAAGAGCCTGTATGCTCTTGGGGGGGGGGGACCCTACGCAACTTTTTTTGCGGGGGTTCCCCTTTAAAACACCTAGCACACAAGTCGCGCCGCAAGTCAGATCACCGTGACCCGACTTCTGGTGCGGCTTCTATTCAAATCAATGGGCTCCCATAGGGAACCATTGATTTTGAATAGAAGCAGAAAGAGCTGCTGAAAGCTAGCATGAAAAAACATGCATTGATGTAAATGCAAAACGCAGGGAAAAACTGCAATTTTTTCCCTGACGTCAGGCCCGGCGTTTTGCTTATTTTTTTGCAAACGCCCGTGTGTATGAGGCCTTAACCTTCTATGAGGAGGTGAGCGGCCATCTAGATAAAGGAAGGCCTATGGACGAGGTGTATCTAGATTTTGCAAAAGCATTTGATACAGCTCCCCATAAACGTCTACGGTATAAATTAATGTGTGTCGGCATGGATCAAAGGGTGAGCACATGGATTGAAAACTGGTTACAGGGGTGAGTCCAGAGGGTGGGGATAAATGGGGAATGCTCGGAATGGTCTGAAGTGGAAAGTAGGGTTCCTCAGAGATCTGTCCTGGGACCAATCCTATTCAATTTATTCATAAACAATCTGGAGGATGGGGTTAACAGCTCAATTTCAATATTTGCGGATGATACCAAGCTAAGCAGGGCAATCATTTCTCCAAAGGATGTGGAAACCTTGCAAGAAGATCTGAACAAATAAATGGGGCGGGCAGATAATTGGAAAATGAGTTTACCATAGAAAAATATAAAATAATGCATTTGGGTACCAAGAATACGAACGCAAACTACTGACTAGGTGGAGACCCTCTGGGGGAATCTAGGATGGAAAAGGACCTAGGGGTCCTAGTAGATGACAGGCTCAGCAATGGCATGCAGTGCCAAGCTGCTGCAAGCAAAGCTAACAAAATATTGGCATGCATCAAGAAGGGGATTAACTCCAGAGACAAATCAATAATTCTCCCACTATACAAGTATCTGGTTAGGCCGCACCTGGAGTATGCCGTCCAGTTCTGGGCACCAGTCCTCAGGAAGGATGTGCTGTAACTGGAAAGGGTTCAGAGAAGGGCAACAAAGCTAATTAGGGGATTGGAGGACCTTAGTTATGAGGAAAGATTACAAGCACTGAACTTATTCTCTCTGGAGAAGAGATGCTTGAGAGGGGATATGATTTGAATGTACAAATACTGTACTGGTGACCCTACAATAAGGAAAAAACTATTCTGCGCAAGGGAGCACACAAAGACACGCGGCCATCCATTAAAATTAGAAGAAAGGCGGTTTTACCTTAAAATGTGTAGGGGGTTCTTTACGGTAAGAGCAGTGAGGATGTGTAATTCTCTTCCACAAACAGTGGTTTCAGCTGGGAGCATAGATAGTTTAAGAAAACTATTAGATGGGCATCTAAGGGACCATAACATTGAGGGATATACAATGTAATACTGACATAAAAACACACGTATAGGTTGGACTTGATGGACTTGTGTCTTTTCTCAACCTTACTAACTATGTAACTATGTAACTATGTAACATAGGAGGGATTGGACAGAAACTCTCAGCTGTCAAGCCCTGTTCACATCTCTGCATAGCGGGAACTTGCATTCCCACATGTGTTTTCTTTTTTTTTCAATTAGGTGGGGAGGCATTTTGGCACATTTTCACTTATCACACATAGGGCAGCCCATCCACCTAAATGGGTTGCCCTGCACAAAGCAATCACCCCAAAGAAGCTTCAGAGCTTTTTTTATAGCAGGGATTGGTGCGATTTTTGGTGCTGCACATTTCTGAAATGCAGGGAAACGCACAGATGTGAATGGAGCCTCATAGTTCTTATGTTAACGCACCAATTTCACTTTCAGACCCCATTCACATCTAGTATAGTGGGAGCGAATGTTTTGTGGCTCGTTTTTCCTTTGACACGCATAGGGCAGCCTGTTGATTTAAATTGGCTGCATTAAATGCAGCATTTGCCACTCGTTTTTTCACATGGCAAAATGTGTGTTTGCTTCTATGTTTGGTGTGCTGTTAACAATTAATGGCAAAGAAAGCTCAAATTGTAATTTTAGGTGTATAAAGATGGCCATACACTATACAATCTGATTGTACAATCCTTTAGATCTGCCATCAATTATGCAGTGCAAGGGCCTGAGTGATTGGCTAGATAGGTGTTACCTCCTATTATATAAATTTGATAAATCTAAAGGAGATTGTACAATCAGATTGTATAGTATATGGCCACTTTTATACACCTAAAATTACTAGTTGCCCTTTCAGTGCCATTAATTGGTAACGGCACACCAAACACAGAAGCAAACACACATTGTGCCATGTGTAAAAACGAATGGTGAATGCTGCAAAACGCATAGTAAAAAACACATGACCCACAAAAGGCCAAAATGTCCCATAAACCACATATAGCACAGCCCATTCATATCAACGGCTGCCCTATGCGTGCAACAGGAAAAACGAGCCACAAAACTTTCACCCCCACTATGCTAGCTGTGAATGGAGCCTGAAAGTGAAATTGGTGTGGTAACACAAGGCTTCGTTCACATCTGTGCATTTCCTTAAATTTCAGAAATGTGCGGCACAATAAAATTGCAGTAAAAAGCGCACCAAGTTCCACTCTAAAAAAGTTCTGAAGCTTCTACGGGGTGATTGCTGTGTGCAGGGCAGCCCATTCAGGTGAATGCCCCGCATGTGGGAATGCGAGTTCCTGCTATGCAGAGATGTAAATGGGGCTTGACAGCTGAGTGTTTCTGTCCATTCCCTCCTATGTACTTGTATAAAGATAGCCATACACTATGCAATCTGATTGTATATTGCGGATTTAGTGAGATGGGTGATCACTGATTGATTGCATTTTATTTAACCACTTCAGTCCCGGAAGGATTTCACACTTTAGGACTTTTTATGATTCAGCACTGCGTCGTTTTAACAGACAATTGCGCGTTCGTGCGACATTGTACCCAAACAAAATATGCGTCCTTTTTTCCCCACAAATAGAGCTTTATTTTGGTAGTAATTGATCCCCTCTGCGTAATTTATGATCGCCGCTATGAATTTAAAAAAAAGCGACAATTTTGCAAAATAAACAGTTATTCTTACTTTTGCTAAAATACAAATCCAAAAAAAAAAAATATAAAAAAAAATGTTTTCATCGGTTTTGAACGATTTATATTTTTCCTCATATTTTTGGTTAAAAAAAATCGCAATCTGCGTTTATTGATTGGTTTGCGCAAAAGTTGCCACGTTTACAGATGATAATTCATTTGTTTTTTTGTTTTTTTCTTTTTTACTAGTAATGGTGGCGATCTGCGATTTTTAGCAGTACTGTGATATTACGGTGGACATGTCGGACCATTTTGACATTTTTTTGGGACCATTGGCATTTATACAGCGATCAGTGCTATAAAAATGCACTGATTACTGTGTAAATGCCATTGGCACTGAAGGGGTTAACCTGGAGGGGGCGCTGTAAGAGGTAAATGTGTTACCTAGGCATGTTGTAACTGTATGTGGGCTGGGCTGGCAGGGGGAGGGGAGTGATCACGGCTTCCATATGCAGGAAGCCTGTGATCACAGCCCTTCCCCCTCTATGAGAATGGAGATCCGTGTTACCTCCCCGGAACACAGTGAGCGCGCGAGCGTGCCTCCGGCGGCGCGCATGCTCACAGTGCGTGATCTCACAGCCGCTGTCATATGACGGCGATTCGCGATACCGAACCACCTTGTCGCCGTCAAACTGCGATTGGCGGTCGGCAAGTGGTTAAAAAACGTGCACCTGGAGATGGGTGGTGGGTGGATAATGCAGGGTGTGTGCTAATAAGGGCAGCTGGCCAACTCATTCCTGTGTCATGACCTCTAGTCTGATCAGGAAGTACACAGAATCGATAGATACGTTTGGAAACATGGACGGAGGACAGTAAGGTAAGTCTGTAGATTTTATGGAAAACGTTGATATTTTTGCAAAAAAGTACAGTAATGCTATATTGGTACACAGGGGAGCTGAAATTTAGAGAAAAAAAAAAAAGTGAACAAAGGAGAACTTAGCCTTTAAGGCTTCGGGTCTCTACAGCACAACAAAGCACAAACATAATGACAGCTCCAACCTTAACATTTGGGAGTATCCTAAAAAGTAAACCTTAAAAAATGTCTTCCATGCTAGCCTTTCACTCTTTCAGGAAGCAGATCTTCATTGAATCCACAATAAAGATGTATTCCAACATTCCTTCTTCTGCCTCCAAGTGTGTTCTTTCCACTCCTGGTAAAGAAAAGGCTGAGCTATTTACAAGCCCTGCTAATGACATTAAGTACAAATTTTGCCTTCTGAATTTTTTGCTACTATTCATTAAATGATTGGAAATTAGTAAGGTACATTGGTCTCTGATTTTGCCTGCCAACTACTGCTATAGAAACAGAGGTGCAAAGGAAGAGAGGGAGAGCGTCTAGGCCAGACGTCAACCACTTCCTTATTTCTCGTTCACAACAAGTTGACAGCTTGCACTCTCTCTGTGCCTGAATAACAGGATGCAGCTCCGGCCTCTGTGTAAGCTAAACAGCAGAGGTTAGGAGACAGCACTGCACATCACAGCAGGTTTGTCTGGCAACTTAAGGCTGGATTCACACCACAGCAGTGCGAATTCCAGCTCCGATGCCTGTGGGAAGGACAAGGGCTGCTGTTCAGAGTCTCTTGTCCATTTTCACAGTGCATCGGCTGCCTGGGGGGTATGTGCAGTGAGGAGGGGGAAAGATCCCTGTTCAGTACGGAACACATCTAGGAATTAGATGCGTTCCCATTGAACAAATGGGGCTGGAATTCGCACTGCACTGCACAGAAAATGCACACGTTTTCTATGCAATGCAGGGTGCGAATGCACAGCACAGATGTGAACTGGTCACATTGAAAACAACTTGTTTTCAAGTGTCCTGCGAATTGAATGTAGTGTAAGCCGCATTCAATTCGCATACGTGTGAACCCAGCCTTAAATTAGTGGAGTGGGGGGGGGGGTGTGGGCACTGTCTGTCACACCTCCTTTTCTCCTGAACTTCACTCAGAAATCCATCGCAGTTGCATCAGTTCCTGCTTATGGTAGTAAAGAATGGGGTAAGGAGGGTTTGCATCTGATCGAGTGGGGGAATCAGACTAATCACCCGAAACAGACAGATCATCGCAGCGCGACGTATATTGTGAAGACAACATCCTGACACTCAGAGCAGTATCATATGGTCTGCTGAATGTAGCACTGTTAAAAAAAAAGGGGGGGGGGGGTGGGGGGGATTTAGGGGGTTTATGGGTAAAGGGCCACGGCGTGTGCTGATCAGGTAGAGCCTATCAAAGCTCAGGAAAGTAGGGGGAGGGGTAGGTAGAGGCCAAGCATAGAAAAAGAGGAAGAAGCAGAAGGGGGAAAGTAGTGGGTACCCCAGGGGTTTTCAAACCAGATAAAGCGGAACCCTTAAAGTTCCAGGAAACGGGAAGTCATCTGAGAAGGCGGAAAGGGTTGCCATGTCCGATGGAATTTATCCATTTTATCTTATAGGATCGCTGTCAGCCTTTCGTTAATGAGCGTACCATGGATCCTGTTTTTGACCTCTTCAAAGCTAAGGAGTGGTGATTTCCACGACTGCGCGATCGTTTGTTACGTGCCAATGAAGATGTGGGTAATTAGAGCCCACTCTCGCCGAGTCGCATCTGCAATAGTTCTATGTAAGAGCCCTTCCCATGGATCTTTCCTTAAATTAACGTGGAGAACCGTATCGACCAATGTGTACACCCTGATCCACAACCTTTTGACCTTAGGGCAGGTCCACTATATGTGTTTCATGTCGCCCAGATCTGAACATCCTCGAAAGCAATTGGACGCATACGATGGTAGGCACTTAGCAATTCTGGCTGGGGTAAAATACCAATGAGACATAACTTTAAAGGAGTTTTCTAGGGCTAGAACATTCCGGGAAGACTGAAAGAGGGCCTCCCACATTTTGCGCCAGTCACCCGGTTGAGCCTAAGTCAGCCGCCCATTTGTCACAATACATAGGGAGTTGCTGTCTGGTATTGTTCAATATGGAGGAATACAGCAAAGAAATCAGGCCCTGGGTGAATGCGACCCCACCACGAGTTCAGAGAAATGTCCCATTTGTCTAGCAGGCTTTTCAAAGAGGAAATGAGAGGGGGGAAATTAGCAGCGTATAAAGACTGTAAAGAAGTGGTAAGGTGAACCCCCAAGTACGGGAGGGAGGACGGCCATTGGAATGGAAATTGCTCGCGTATTGAGTCTCTAAGGGGGTCAGGCAAGGAAACGTTTAAGGCTAAGGATAAAGTCGAGTTGATATGGAGACCGGAAAAGGTGGCAAAGCGGCTCATAAGGGTTAAGAGATTAGGTAAAGTCGTTAGTGGGGAGGATATAAACAAGAGCATGTCATCCGCAAACAACGCCAACTTATGTGTCACACCAGCCAGCTCCACACCTTTGACATTTGGGTTGGCCCGTATGTGAGCAGCTAAAGGCTCCAAGGCGATAATGAATAGAAGCAGAGAGAGCCCTGCCTTGTACCGTGTCTGATAGGGAAAGTGGGAGATTCATAGCCCATGTATTTTACTGAGGCCGAAGGAACACTGTATAAAGAGTCAAACCAGGCCAAGAACCCGTCGCCCAGCCCTCTGTAGCACAGCACTGTTCGTAAATAGGTCCAAGATAGTGTGTCAAAGGCCTTGCGAAGGTCTAGAGACAGTATCATGAATTGCTGCGACCTCTGACGAGCGTAGTGGGTAAGAAGAATTGTGCATCGAACATTGTCCGCAGCCTGACGCAGTGGGACAAAGCCCACTTGATACTTATGGATAAGGAGGTGGATTACCTTATTCAGCCGAGACGCAAGAATTTTAGGCAACAATTTGAGATCCAAAAATAGAAATTAAACAGTATTGCGCTAAAAGTCCCAGTGCAGCAGCAACATATAGTGTGATAATAACACCAAATAACAATATCAAGAAAACAGTTGCGCAAAAATGTGAAAGATTAATATCTAATTGTGATAAATCAAATCAAAATAAGTCGAAAAAACACAGTTGAAAGTCCTTTCGCAATCCAGCTTACATCACATAAAGAAATAAATACTTCAAAAATCAATCCAAAAGTCCAAATGCCAACACCGTGAAATTTGAAACAAATATTGAATGCTGATTCCTCATTCAGGCACGCCAAACCAGGTGATGAGACCGCCACCAGAAATAAACACACCTCTGAGTTGTTATAAAGGGTACTCTTACCGGAAGTTATGGACTTACTATCGCTAGCAAGTCTTACAGGCTGGCAGATAGTAACCCTCTGCGGGGTCTCTCATCAGAGAGGATCCTCTCTTCCTGTCGGTCAGATTATTCAGGGTAAACAGCCTATCTTCCAACTCGGAAACTCATTCATATAGATCCCACCGTGACAGCACCATAGAAGGAGAAGAGTCTCATAGCGTGATCTCGTTTGAGTCAAAATTTATTAAAACAATACAGATGGGTACTCACATATATAAGTCCTTTAAAAAGCATAAGACATTTGCCGGCAAAGTGAAAAAAACGCTCCCGTGGCGGAGCCACGTCTGACGTCACCACGCGCATACAATCTAGAGGAACGGGAGCTTTTTTTTCACTTTGCCGGCAAATGTCTTATGCTTTTTAAAGGACTTATATATGTGAGTACCCATCTGTATTGTTTTAATAAATTTTGACTCAAACGAGATCACGCTATGAGACTCTTCTCCTTCTATGGTGCTGTCACGGTGGGATCTATATGAATGAGTTTCCGAGTTGGAAGATAGGCTGTTTACCCTGAATAATCTGACCGACAGGAAGAGAGGATCCTCTCTGATGAGAGACCCCGCAGAGGGTTACTATCTGCCAGCCTGTAAGACTTGCTAGCGATAATAAGTCCATAACCTCCGGTAAGAGTACCCTTTATAACAACTCAGAGGTGTGTTTATTTCTGGTGGCGGTCTCATCACCTGGTTTGGCGTGCCTGAATGAGGAATCAGCATTCAATATTTGTTTCACATTTCACGGTGTTGGCATTTGGACTTTTGGATTGATTTTTGAAGTATTTATTTCTTTATGTGATGTAAGCTGGATTGCGAAAGGACTTTCAACTGTGTTTTTTCGACTTATTTTGATTTGATTTATCACAATTAGATATTAATCTTTCACATTTTTGCGCAACTGTTTTCTTGATATAACAATTTGAGATCCACATTTAATAAGGATATCGGGCGGAAGTTGGCCCAGGTTTGTGTATCCTGATCCGGCTTTGGGATCATTACTATGTCAGATTTTAGAAAGTTGGGGTGTCAGGTTGTTGCCGTCCCTAAGACTGTTGAACATCGAAGTTAGGGGCGTCACCACTTCAGGCAGCTTTTTATAAAAGAGGGCGGTAAAGACACCCGGGCCTGGGTGTTTATGGGCTTTCAGCTCCTTGACAGCCTGGCGCACTTCTATCTCCTTGATAGGGGCACCCAATGCATCGTGCTGTGCGTCCGACAGGGCCGGGAGAGAGGAGTCAGTCAAAAACCCATCTATAGCTACGGAGGAACGGGTCTCTGGAGCGGAGTACAACTTAGATAAGTGGTGCTGGAATTCATTAAGAATTTTGACCAGGTTAGCAGTACGTATTTGAAACCTAGTCTTAAGAGAGAAGGCCGGGTGTCTAGGGGCATAAGATTTGAGCTTGTTGGCCTTATCTTATTATTGTTAGCATAGAATTTTTGTCTGGTCCAGTGGAGATGGTGCTCCGCCTTATCTGTCAGGCATATATCGAGGTCCGCCCTGAGACTCTCCACCTTGTCGCAATGGGGCCAAGTGGGGTTTTGTTTCAAAAGTGATGGCTGCTTCTAGCTCTGATTCTAAGCGTGCTACGTGAGCTAACCTTTCTCTTCTGCGCCTAGACACCATTTGTATCAAGTGGCCTCTGATGACTGTCTTGTAAGCCTCCCACAGGGTGATAGGGGAATCAACCGAGCCCCTGTTGAGGGAAAAGTATTCGGTTGATAGGATGCAAAGTTCCTCTAGAGCGAGAAAGGATAGAATCGCTGAGGCACCAGGAGGTCAGTGGAGGCCTGAGCAAAAGAGACATGCATGTAACTAAAATAGGATCGTGGTCCGACCAAGGTACCATCAAAATCGAGGCAGATGTAGTCTGGGGAAGAAACTGCTTTAGGGTGAAGACATGATCGACACGGGTGTAGCTTGCATGCAAACAGATGTGTTAGGAAAGGGAGCTGACTCTCGTTGGGCGCATAATAAGTACAGATCATCACCTCCGAGTCCATCAGAGTACCGGACAACAACAGATAATGGCCCTGCGGGTCCGCAATGGACCTGTGGCACATGAAGGGAGTCCGTTTATGGAACGCCACCATGACCCCTCGTCTCTTTTCCATGGCCGAGGCATGGAAGACTTGGGGGTAACGTGCGTCAAAATATTGTGGAACCGACAAGGAACCGAAATGTGTCTCTTGCAGACACATGATATTTATTTCCGAGACTGAAGGAATCAGAATACCTTTGATCTCTTCTGAGGAGAATTAAGACCCTGAACATTTAAAGAGAGCCAATTAAGAGCCATGGGTTCTGCAAATGCGACTATAGGCTGACACAGAGGAGCATCCCGTTGAAAACCCCTGGGGAAGGGAAAGTGCAGAGGAGAAAGTGGAAGAGAGTATAGAAAGAGGAATCCTCAAGTTATAGGAGAAGATAAGAAGGCGGAGACAAAGAAAAAGGTGGTGGGGGCCAAAAAAGGCCCCGACTCAGTTATGCTGTCCAGCCTAACTAGAAGTCATCAACTACCGGGGGGCCAGGAAAGCAAGAACCCGACCACCTAGCTGATGAAGAAGGGGGTGCATGGGTCAACCCAGGAGAAGCTGAACTCCTGACCGACATAAACATCAAAAAAGAAACCAGAACCTGCATGAGGGGGAAGAAAAAAAAAAGGGGGGGGGAGGAGAAATACTCAACAGTGTAAACCAGCTATTAAAACATATAATAGAAAGTGTTGTGGAGCTGTGTTGTGAAGGGGTAGATCCCCCCAGACCAACGTTGTGGTCAATAAAGATCCGCCCCACCCGAAGGTCTCCATGAACCTAAAACAGTGGGCGCAACAAGCAATAATACATATTTATATCCCAGGTAGTTGGTCGGCTCAAGCCGAGTATGTGGCACCATTCACCTAAAACAGCAGGGAAGGGGGGAAGGGAGAGGGGAGGAGTGGAGGAGTGGAGGGAGAGGGAAAGGGAGGGGCAGGGAGAGAAGTGTGAGGGAGAAAAAGAGAGGGGGGGGGAGGGAGGAATAAGAAAGAAGGGGG
>BLSH010414056.1:61021-78223 GCA_018402905.1 Glandirana rugosa | reverse complement strand
CCCCCCCCCCCCCCCCCCGTTAAAATTTTGATTATCTTTCATTTTCTTTTTAGTTTGATGTACACAAATCAAAATGATGCCAAACATGTTTAAAAAGAATTTCTAACAATTGAGAACAGAACAATTCTATTTTATATATTACTATTTCTGTGATCTTCCTTTGTTTTAAGCACTGCAATGATTTTTTTATCATCTTGCAATGTTTACATCGTGTTTTAACGACCTCAGCACTTTGTCAACACCTTCGCAAGCACTATAAGTTGGTGCTGAATGGAAAGCCCCAGGGAGCTATTAAACATTCAGTCTTTGGCACACAGTGCATTACAGGTATTCTTTGTAGCAATCTCTCAGGTATGGATTTAATTTTGCTTGGCAAAAAAAATTATCTATGTCAAGTAAACAGGTTAATGGTTTTCTTTGACACAAATCAATAGTATCTCACTCTAGCATACGAGTTCATTCATACAATTGTCCAAATAAGTATTTCTTTTGCTGCAGTTTTCAGAATGAATGTTATTCTTTATTTATTTCATTAAAATTAGGTCTTCTAAACTCCTAACTGTTAATAATTTAAACATCTTAAACTGGATCTTTAATCAGAAAATAAAGTCCTTATAGATTGCTTCAGGCTGGCTCCTTTTGCAGGTATACCTATGTAAAACATTAAAAATAGGTGCCTATACTGTTTAACCACTTAATGACCTTCCTGTCCAGGTAATTTTTTGCGATACGACACTGCGTTACTTTAACTGACAATTGTGCGGTCATGTGAAGCAGTACCCAAATAAAACCAGATGTCCTTTTTGTCCCACAAATAGAGCTTTCTTTTGGTGGTATTTGATCACCTCTGCGGTTTTTATATTTTTTGCGCTATAAACAAAAAAAGACCATCAATTTTGAAAAAAAAAAACAATATTTTTTACTTTCTGCTATAAAACATACCCAATAAAAAAATGTATTTTCTTCATCAATTTAGGCCAATATGTATTCTGCTACATATTTTTTTTTTTAAAAATTCCCAATAAACGTATATTAATTGGTTTGCGCAAAAGTTATAGCGTCTACAAACTATGGGATATTTTTATGGCATTTTAATTTCTTTAATTTTTTTTTTTACTAGTAATGCTGATGATCAGTGATTTTTAGCGGGACTGCGACATTGTGGTAGACAAATCTGACACTAAGTGACTCTTTTTGGGGACCACTGCCACCAATACAGGTATCAGGGCTAAAAACATACACTGTCACTGTACTAATGACACTGACAGGGAAGGGGTCAACATCAGGGGCGATCAAAAATGGTTAAATGTGTCCCTAGGGAGTGCTTGCTAGCTGTGTGGGGGATGTGCTTTGACTGGAGGAAGACAGAGATCCGTGTTCCTGCTTACCAGAAACACAAGATCTCCCTCTTCGCCTCTGACAGAACGGCAATCTGTCTTGTTTACAAGCTCTGTCTGCCTCGGGAATGATCGGCGGGTCCCAGGGGACATCGGGTCCACCAGTCCCACTGATTGGCTCCTGCTGTGTCCAATTACAGCGGGAAAGGGACGCCAGTGGTGTGCATGCGTGCCCCAGACCCAAAAGAAGAGAGACGTACAGGTAAGTGATTTTGCACTGAAGGCCGCCCTGCCGCAGTATATCTGCATGGGGGGGAGTCCGTAAGAGGTTAAAATACAGTAATACACTGCATCATCCTGCTCTGCACATGCTCAGTGGCTCCCTATTTTTTGGCACTGTGCCAAACTTCAGGAAAACAGCTAAATTTACAGTTGACATAAATATTTCTGTTTTGTTTGTTAAAGGATTTCCATTTTTGTCCATTCAAGCCTTTAGATTTACAGAAGACTGTTAAATTGCATAGCCAGCGTAGTGACATGACTTTTCTCCACTGTAATTACAGCAGAATAGTTAGGTCTCCTTCCTGCCCCCAGTCTGTGATCGGACAGTTAAAGCATATCTATGGACAAAATGTAAAAGCATCCTATTCATTTCCACATTGAATGTCAAGTTTTAGCCTCCTCCTGAATGATCTTAAGGCCTCATACACACGGGTGTATGAAAAAAAAATAAGCAAAACATTGGGCCCGATGTCAGGGAAAAATCTGCATCTTTTTCGGGGTTTTGCAACGCCGTTAGTGAGCGTTAATGCGCGTTAGTGAGCATCGGTGTCAACAGGCGTTTAAAAAAAAAACAAAAAACATTCCTCTTTTTTTTTTTTAACCTTAAAAAGTCGGCGTCAAAAACGCCGGTTAACGATGGAACGGCATTAGAAAGCGTTTTGCGGTGTCGGCGTCAAAAATGCCAAAACGTTACAGCCTCGGGACGTGCTGGCCATGGGTTCTGCTTTCAGCTAACTAACGCCGACGCCATCTACAGCTCAAAAAATGTGGGCGTTTTTAAAGGGCCATTGAATAACATGGAGAGCTGTAAAAAACGCTAAAAAACGTGGCTGTAAAAAACGCCCGTGTGTATGAGGCCTAAGAGTTGTAAATTTACTTGACATTACTAATCCCACACATTTACTTCCTTGAATGCTGCAACACGTATTCTCCATGAATTGGGAAAATGCATTGCTGTGTCATAGAATTCACAGAACCTGCCTTCTGAATTACAGAGGCACTAAGAGGAAGAGTTTCAGGGGGTGGCGTCAGCACAGGAGTCACTCATTTCAGACTGCAAGGTACCCTGGCACATGCAGTCCTTTAGAAATTGAAAGTAAACGGCAGAAGTGAAGCTGCAAAGAATGCAGGGAATACACAAAGTTGTGGAAAGAGATGGTCAACAGACAGGCTGAACTTATAACATGAAATGAGATTTTTAAAGTAAGCTTATTTTGGATTGTCAAAAATAATTATTCTCTGTATTGTTACTACAATGCTGATGCTATAAAATGAAAGTGCATGCTGTAACCACAGAACTCTTTTAAGGAGTATTAGCACAGTGATGAACCCACTCTCTACTCAGTCTGGGCACACCACCTATGGGAACAAAAGGCCCCAGTAGTGAGCAGCCTGACCCTGTTCTTTCAGGCTATGGCCGTACTATATGAGGTTCCTCATCAATCCGCCACTGCCGAGGCAGCCCTCCATGCGCTTCAACAAGGCCACCATGTGGCAGAGGACTATGTAACGGAGTTCAGGCGCTGGAGCGCTGACACCGCCTGGAACGAGGCAGCGCTCTGTTACCGGTTCCGGTTGGGCCTCTCCGCCTCCCTACAAGATGAACTGGCCCGTGTTGGGGTACCTCACACCCTGGATGCCCTAATTGACCTGTCTATCCGGATAGACAGGCGCCTCAGAGAGTGCCTAGCCGAGAAGTCAATGACGTCCGCTCAGATTGGACCCGTGCAGCGGGGTCCTCACCGCCCATCTCTTTCAGTGGAAGAAAGGCAACGCCGGCTCAGTGACCGCCTATGTCTGTATTGCAGGGAGCCCGGTCATATTGTGCGGATGTGCCCCACTAAGGGTGGCCAGCGCCCATCAGTTTCCTGTGGCACCACATCAGCCACCCCAAACACCTCATCTTACCTCACCCTTCCGCTCTCCCTGCAGCTTCCCGACAGGAGCATCTTAGTGACCGCCATCATCGACTCTGGTGCCTGAAGCGGATTCATTGATCGGACTTTCGCAGCCCAACATCGAATCCCGCTGCGACCCAAATCCCATGGGATGGTCGTACGCCTGGCGGACGGCATGCCCATTAAGTCAGGTGTCTTCACGCAGGAGACTCTACCCATACCTGCCTCTACCCCTGACGGGCATCGGGAACTGCTGCTTTTGGACGTCATTGCATCTCCGCTTTTTCCGGTTATCCTCGGACTACCCTGGCTGCAGGCTCACAGTCCCAGTATCAACTGGACTACCGACGAGACCCAATTCTTGTCCTCCTACTGCTGCCAGCACTGCTTCCCGGGAACCGAGATGCCTAACTCTTCTCTGCTCAGTCTGGATAAGGACCCCGATCCGGAAACCTGCTTATCGGTCCCTCCAGTCTACCACGCCTTTCTAGACATATTCAGCAGGAAGGGGGCTGAACAACTGCCTCCCCATAGGGCATATGACTGTCCTATCGAGCTCCTTCCCGGAGCCGAGGTTCCCTTTGGAAGGATCTTCCCTCTGACCGAATTGGAGCTAGTGGCTCTCAAGGCCTACATTGATGAGAATCTGAAAAAGGGCTTTATTTGGCCCTCTACGTCCCCAGCAGGGGCAGGAATATTCTTCGTTGAGAAGAAGGACCACACCCTGAGACCCTGTATAGACTATAGGGAACTGAACAAGATAACGGGAGCTTTTCCAGAGACTTGGAAAGGCCACAGTATTCACCAAGCTGGACCTCCGAAGGGGCTTATAACCTGGTCCGAATCAGGGAGGGCGATGAATGGAAGACCGCCTTCCGCACCCGGTTCGGACATTTAGAATATTTAGTGATGCCTTTTGGACTGTGTAATGCCCCAGCTACGTTCCAAAATTTTGTGAACAATGTGTTCAAAGACTACCTGGATCTCTTTGTGATCGTCTACTTAGATGATATTTTGATATTCTCCCCCACGTTGGAGGAGCATCGCAGACATGTGGCCTGTTCTGAGCCGCCTTCGGCAGCACGGCCTGTACGCACAGGCTGAGAAGTGCGAGTTTGAACAAACTAGCATCTCCTTCCTAGGACTCATCATTTCAGTCTCCAGCATTACTATGGACCCCCAGAAAGTCTCTGCTATTTTGGAAAGGCCTGCTCCCATGGACAAGAAAGGAGTCCAACGTTTCATTGGATTCGCCAATTTTTATAGAAAATTCATAAAGGGGTTCTCAGCTATCATCGCCCCATCACTCAGCTAACTAAGCTGCACACACGATTTGTGAGGTCTGAAGAAGGTCAGAAGGCATTTGAAACCCTGAAGAGCCTTTTCACATCTGCACCCTGACCCGGCCTTGCCATTCGTCTTAGAAGTAGACGCTTCTGAGGTCGCTGTGGGGGCCATCCTGTCACAGAGACAAGGAGTCAAAGCGGTCCTCCGCCCGGTGGCGTTCTTCTCCAGGAAGTTGTCATCTCTGGAAAGGAACTACGACGTCGGAGACCACGAGCTACTGGCCATCAAAGCAGCTCTGGAGGAGTGGCGCTATTTTCTCGAGGGAGCCAGGCACCCTATTCTGATCCTGACAGACCACAAAAACCTTGAATATCTCCAGTCGGCCAGGAGGCTGAAACCCCGTCAGGCCCAATGGGTGTTTTTCTTTTCACGCTTTCTATTCCACGTCACATACAGGCCCGGGTTGAAGAACACCAAACCGGATGCCTTGTCCCGGATGTTCTGTAAACCCGGGGACCCTATGACTCCGGAAACGGTGCTACACCCCAGGAACTTCCTATTGACACAGGGGGACTTATTGTCCCATATCAGGCAGTCTCTGGCCAAGACCCCCAAACCAACAGACTCTAACCTGGTAGCAAAAGATGGCCTGCTATGGCATAAGAACAGGCTTTTTGTACCAGAGGGGCAGCGCCTATCTGTTATAAACTCCTGCCATGACCATAAGCTAGGTCATTTTGGAGCCTGCAAGACCACTGAGCTCCTGCTACGCTCCTTCTGGTGGCCTCAAGTAGAGGAGGACTCTCAGAAGTATGTTAGCTCCTGCCCTACCTGCGCTCAACACAAGAGCAGCAAGGCCAAAGCTTGGGGAATGCTAAGGCCACTTCCTGTACCTGAACGTGCCTGGTCTATGATAGCCATGGACTTCATCGTGGAGTTGCCCCCATCCCAGGTGTATACAACCATCCTTGTGGTCGTAGATCGATTGACCAAAATGGCCCACTTCTTACCCATGAAGGCATGAAGGGTACACCATCCGCAGCCGAAACAGCTGAAGTCTTCATCCGGGAAATAGTCAGACTCCGTGGAGTTCCCTTGAGTATTGTCTCCGATTGCGGAGTTCAATTTATGTCCAAATTTTGGAAAGCCCTGTGTGCTACCTTGGACATCAAACTCGCCCTCTCCTCGGCCCACCATCCACAGACTAATGGCCAGATGGAGAGAACCAATCAGACACTTGAGCAGTACCAGCACTGTTTCTCTTCATTCTCACAGGACAACTGGGTCTCTCTGCTACCAATGGCAGAATTCGCCTTTAACAACACCCTGCACTCTGCCACCAAACAATCCCCCTTCATGGCTAACTATGACTTTCACCCAACCTTTATTCCCACAGGCAACCCGGAAAGCATAGTACCCGCAGACCAGGAGACAATTAAATTCTTGGAGGAAAATAACAAACTCTTACAAGAAACCCTGGACCGGACTCGGCAGTATAACAAAGAGACTTTGGACAAAGGGAGACGGGGAGAGTTGGACTTGCAGCCCGGAGAGCAAGCCTGGCTTGCCACAAAGAATCTCAAGCTGGCCTGCCCGTCAAGGAAATTGGGTCCCAGATTCATTGGGCCCTTCCGGGTGAAGAAAAAAGTCAACCAAGTAGCTTATTAGTTGGAACTCCCGCCCTCCTTCCGGGTCCACCCTGTCTTCCACGTGACCCTGTTAAAACCCGTGACCCCAAATCCTTTTCCTGGATGGAACCTAGACCCACCTGGACCAATGTTAGTGGATGGGGAAGAGGAGTTTGAAGTTGAATCCATCCTGGACTGCAGGAAAAGGGGAGGCGGGGTTCAATACCTCGTAAAATGGAAGGGCTACAGCCCCGAAGAAAGCTCCTGGGAGCCTGAAGCCAACATCCACGTGGATAAACTTATTCAGTCCTTCAAGGACAGGAATCCTGCTAAGCTGGCCCGGCTGGGCATCTGGAGGCTGCCCCTTGGGGGGAGGTAATGTTAGAAGAAGACTGTGCTGAGGACTTGTTTGCACTTTGTTGTGCTTTCCTCACGCTCCCGGAGGAGGTGGCGCTGGGCGGCTCTATTTAAACAGTGTGCACCCTGTAGCAGGTGCTGTCTGATCTACAGCGTTTAGTGTGTGTTCCTTAGCTACCTGTTGTCTGATTCCTGTTCCTGCGACCCGGCTTGTCCCGACCCTGCTTGTTCTCCGCCTGCACTGACCTCGGCTACCCACGACCACTCTCCTGCCTGCTCCGTTAACAAACTCTGCCTGTGCCTGACCATTCTTCTACCTGCTCCCTCTGTACTGCACCGCCAGCTAGCTACTGACCCGGCCTGTACCACAACTCTATTCAACCAGCACAAGACCGGAAGCACCTCTTCAGTTGTCACCGGTGACCATCTCAAGGCTCGTGCCATCCTCACTCCTAACCCTCCTGTCTGCTCTACCAGGGGTTCACGAATCAGGGTCGCAAGAGAGGTTACTCCTGCATAAGTCAGACTCATCCACCAGGTACGTGACAGGTATATTGTGCAAATAAAGTTGCTGTTTTTATTTTACCCTTTTGTAGCCTTTTTTCATAAACAAAAAGGAAACTGCAGCACCATACAGGCCTTGCTTGGTTTACCTATTCATTTTTTGCATTAAACACTATTGGACTCTTTTTATATTTTAGCCAGTGGAAAGTTAAAATGGAACTAAAGTTAATAAAATGCAATCAGGCGGGCTTTTTATTGCAATAAAATACAGTTACCTGCCTGTTTGCAATCACCTGTAGAATGTACACTGGAGCTGCACATGCACAGCTCAGTTTACATGTCAGCACACCGCCTCGGTGGCGGAACTACCAGGGTCGCAAAGATCGCACTTGTGACCGGGCCCTGGTGTTTCACCACTGTTGGGAGGCCTCAGTGGGTTGCTGGCCACAGGGCTCTGAGTGTCTCTCTCATATAGCCCAGAGCCTGTACTGACAGTTCTCCCAAAAGTTCCCCCAGACAGAAGGAGCAGATCGGCTCTCTCCTCTCCCATAGGCGGCATTAATGAGCACTAATAGGCGGCATTGATGAGCACTGATAGGTGGCACTGATAGGCAGCACTGATAGGTGGCATTGATGAGCACTCATAGGCAGCACTGATAGGCGGCATTGATGAGCACTGATAGGCGGAGCTGATAAGCGGCATTAAAGTGGTTGTAAAGTCCGGCCCCCACCCCCCCATAAAAAAAAACCTGTAAGGCAAAGGCATAATGAGCTAGCATGCAGCGCATACTAGCTCATTATGAAACACTTACTTTGGAACAAAGCTGTTGCAGCGGTCTCGGCACACCGCTGTGACGGGCGACATCGTTCTTCCGGGTCTGTGGCTCCATCCAATCACAGTGCGGGCTCCAGCGCTGTGATTGGCAGAGCCGCGCTGACGTCACTCCTGAGCATGCGCACGGGAGCCGTCATTTATGGCACTAATACAGAAGAAACGGCACCCTGGGCTACCCCGGGTGCCGATTCTTCAGTGCGCATGTGCCGATGACGTCGGCACATGCAGATACAGGGAATATCTACTAAACCTGTATTTCCTGGACCTACAGGTAAGTATTATTGTAGGCTTACCTGTAGTTTAAAGTGGTTGTCATGACTTGACAACCACTTTAATGAGCATTAATAGGTGGCACTGATAGGCGTCACTGATGGGCGCTTATAGGCGGTATTAACCATTGTTTGACAGTGGCAGGTTGGCTCTATAGCGCAAATCGCCGTAGATGTATGGCGGCGCTTTAAGAGACTGTAGGGGGCACACGCGCACTGCATGTCTCTGGAGAGGATGCGCGTGGCCGGCAGGCGCGATGTCCGCTGGCTACCCGCGATCGCTCCTCACAGAGCCAGAATGGGGATCCGTTCATTTAAACAAACGGGTCTCCATTCTGAGCAGGAAGTGGCAAGAGATCTGCTGTTCCCAGGGATTGGGAGCAGCTTTCTCTCTCCACCCACAGTCACTACACTCCCCCCACAGTTAAAAACACCTACCTAGGGAACACTTAAGCCCTTGATCGCCCCCTGTTAACCCCTTCATTGCCAATGACATTTATACAGTAATCAGTGGCTATTTTTAGCTCGGATTGCTGTATAAATGTCAATGGTCCCCAAAAAGTTTCAAGTGCCCGATCTATCCACCAGAATATCGCAGTCCCACTAAAAATTGCAGATCACCGCCATTACTTGTAAAAAAAAAAAGAAATGCCATAAATCTATTCCCATAGTTTGTAAACGCGATAACTTTTGCACAACCCAATCAATATACGCCTATTGCGATTTTTTTTACCAAAAAAATGTAGAAGAATACATATCGGCCTAAACTGAGGAATGCATTTTTTATATATATTTTTTGGATATTTATTATAGCAAAAAGTAAAAAAAAAAAAAAAAAGTTTTTTTCTCAAAATTGGAGCACTTGGTTTATAGCGCAAAAAATAAAAAGAAGCAGAGGTAATCAAATACCATTAAAATAAAGCTCTATTTGTGGGAAAAAAAGACGTAAAATCTTGTTTGGGTACAGCGTCGCACGACTGCGAAATTGTCAGTTAAAGTGACGCAGGGCCATATCACAAAAAGTGCTCTGGTCAGGAAGGAGGCAAATCCTTCCTGGACTAAAGTGGTTAATGAGCACTGATAGGCGTCACTGATAGGCGGTACTGATGGGCACTGATAGGCAGCACTGACGGGCACTGATAAGCAGCACCGATGGACACTGATAGGCGGCATTGATGAGCACCGACAGATGGCATTGATATTCAGTATTGATAGGCTTCACTGATGGACACTGATAGGCGCCATTGATGAGCACTGATAGGTGAGACTGATAGGTGTCACTGATAGGTAGCACTGATAGGAAGCATTGATAGACTGCACTGATGGGCACTGAAAAGCAGCACAGATGGGCACTGATAGGCGGCATTGATGAGCACCGACAGATGGCACTGATATTCAGCATAGATAGGCTTCACTGATGGGCACTGATAGGTGCCATTGATGAGCACTGATAGGTGAGACTGACAGGTGTCACTGATAGGTAGCACTGATAGGCAGCATTGATAGACTGCACTGATGGTCACTGATAGGCAGCATTTATGAACACTGATAGGTAGGACTGATAGGTGGCACTGATAAGCAGCACCGATGAGCATTGATAGACGACATTATCAGTGTAACCAATGTACTGACAGGCTTGCCAGTTAACGGCTCTCCATTCCTCACACAGTTACGGTGTAAGAGGAATAGTCTGCTGATACCTGGAAAGTCTGTTTACAGGTGGTCAGCTGATCACATGGTAAAGGGCCACTGTGACTGGCCCCTTTACCATGATCTGTGATCAGCTGTGTCTGGAGACAGATCCAACTGTATGCATGCCTTAGGGGGCACATGGGAGGCAGGGTTCTGGGAGGATGTCCATGGACGCCCTCCCAGAACTGGAAGCCCGAAGCTTGGATGGAAGGGGGGTCAGGGAGGCCTTCATGGTTTTTTGCACTGGGGACCTGAAGGTTTTAGTCATGCCTCTGACTGCACTCCTGCGAATGCGCTAGAGAGACGCCATCCCACGATGGTCAATCAAGACAGCTGAAAACTGGCACCCAGAAAAATTCAGGAAGAAGATGCCGGTGCCAGCAAGGGCCCTAACAAGCATCAGACCTTTGAAACTAAGGAAGTCCTTTCAGTTCTGCTTTGAGCTGGCCATACACTGAATAAAATGTGTCCAGTTCAGAAGGAACAAGCTGAATTTCAAAATGTCCTCAATCAGCAGCTACAGCCAAACAGCGGCAGCCACTGATCAGCATATTCTGAAAGCAGTGGGTGCTAGTGTTAGAATACAGCGTCACGGCAGGGGGATTTCTCCATCCAGCCAGTCGGCTGATTAAAAAAAAAAAAACACTAACTGTGTATGGCCAGCTTAACCACTTGCTCACAGGGCACTTAAATCCCTTTCCTAGCCAGACCAATTTTCAGCTTTTAGTGCTCCCACATTTTGAATGACAATTACTCATGCAACACTATACCCATATGAAAATGTTGTCATTTTTTTCACACAAATAGAGCTTTCTTTTGGTGGTATTTAATCACCACTGTTTTTTTTTTTGTGCTATAAATAAAATTTTTTAGTTTCTGTTATAAATTTTGGGAATTAGTAATCTTTCATCATAAATTTTGGCCAAAGTTTATACTGCTACATATCTTTTGTAAAAATAACCCAAATCAATATATATTATTTGGTCTTTGTGACATTAAGGCCCCTTTCACACTTGTGCGACGCGATTTTACCGCAATTTTTTGCCGTGATTTTGCTGCAATTTTACTGCGATTTCGGATCAGTATGACTTTGGTCTGACTTTGTTGCAACTTTGACACAATGAAAACATATTACAAAGTCGTACAGAAATAGTACAGAAAAAGCATCTATATTATTCAGGTCCGATTTGCAAGCGACTTTGAGGATTTAACATTGAAGTCTATGGACAAGTTGCATCAAAGTTGGGCCAAAGTAATGCAGGGACTACTTTGAAGTTGGCACAGATATGAATGGTACTCATTGGCAATAATGGGGAATGACTTTGCAGTCCCAAATCGCAGGACAACTCGCACAAGTGTGAATGGGGTCTTACAGAGTCTACAAGCTATAGTGGCAATCTTCTGAAAATCACACCTGATGGACTGACTGCCTATCTAATTTCTTGAGACACTAACAAGCCAGGAAAGTACAAATACCCCCCAAATTACCCCGTTTTGGAATGTAGACATTCCAAAGCATTTAGTAAGAGGCATTGTGAGTTTTTTGAAGTTGTAATTTTTTCCCACAATTCCTTGCAAAATGAACATTTTTTTTTCATTTTTTTCCTCAAAATTGTCATATTAATAGGTTATTTCTCACATACAGCATATGCATACCACAAATTACACCCCAAAATATATTCTGCTACTCCTCCTGAGTATATGGCAATACCACATGTGTGAGACTTTTATACATCCTGGCCACATACAGAGGCCCAACATGCAGGGAGCACCGTCAGGTGTTCTAGGGGCATAAATCTAATTTGACTACCTATTACACTTTTGTGAGGCATTGTAGTGGCACTGATGGGCATTGTAGTGGCATGGATATGGCATGGATGAGCATGAATGAGACATAAATGAGCCATGGATGAGGATGGATGACCCATGGATGAGCCATGGATGGGGATGGATGAGCCGTGGATGGGGATGGATGAGCTGTGGATGGAGATGGATGAGCCATGGATGGAGATGGATGAGTCATGGATGGGGATGAATGAGCATGAATGAGCCATGGATGTGGATGGATGAGCCATGAATGGGGATGGATGAGCCATGGATGGGGATGGATGAGCCATGGATAGGGGTGGATGAGCCATGGATAGGGATGGATGAGCCATGGAAAAACAACAAAAGTTGGTGGTGTGCTGTTACCTGAAGAGTGATTTAGATGTCACTTGAAGAGCGATCTGGGTGTCAATTTGTTTTTAGTGTGTGATTAGGTGTATTGCTGTGGTGGGTTGCTGATAGGTGACTGTGTAATTTCACAGGTTGCAATCGTGATCTATAAGGTGATGTGTAAAAAAAACCTTAACATTCCTTAAATAAACATTTTTCACTATATTAAATGATACTGTAAAAAACTTATTGGAGGTAATTGGTAACAGTGAGTAAATATAACACATAAATGTGACTTTTCGTGACACAATTAGTGTAAATGCATTAATAAGTTCAAAATTCCAACAATGGTGGATGAGGTTCACTGTGCAGTGTGATGATCTATTTTTCCTTTAAAAAATAATAAATGGCTTTCCGTGGAGCTGGAATGCTCGCTAGCCTCTCACCTTCAAGAGGTGGTGGAGTCTTTGGGGATCAGTGTATGTCCACCTGCCTCTGGGTGGGGGTGGTTAAGATGGGGGACCTCTATAATGTGTTGTTTCCTCTGGGTGTCCTTCAGGAGGTGGTGGGGTCTTTGGAGATCAATGTGTGTCCACCTGCCTCTGGGTGTCTGGGTGGGAGTGGTCAGGATGGGGAACCTCTACCAGTATTACACTATGGGCAACTCCTCCTTTTTTACATACCATCACCATTGAGGCACGGGCAAGATTCCACACTAACGATCGACTCCTTTCCAGCTGGGAACTCGCCCTTTGGATAGGGGAGCTGAATCCTCTCAGATGTGTATATATATAAAAAGAAAGGGTATATCTAGTGTTCTCTGTTTAAAAGGTAATTTATTTTCCAAAAAGATCAAACACACTTACAAGGAAGGCACATCCAAGCTTTGCAAGCTGGCAAAGCCTCATTCAGGGATCATTCAGATGACTGCAACCGTGGCGTCCAGACACAAGCTCCTACCCCCTAGACGCGTATCATCAGAGTGTGACTTCATCAGTAGGGGTGGAGCTATAGCA
This sequence comes from Glandirana rugosa, assembly GCA_018402905.1. Taxonomy (NCBI): domain Eukaryota; kingdom Metazoa; phylum Chordata; class Amphibia; order Anura; family Ranidae; genus Glandirana; species Glandirana rugosa. Next base: position 64,961 of record BLSH010414056.1, on the reverse strand, counting down.
CCTGATGGACACTTAATATACTGCTGAATAGTAGTCCCTATGCAGTGGAACCAAACTTTTACACCAGTGGTAACTGCACTAAGAGGGAGACACCGCCTACAATAGGCAGCAACTGCAAACCTGGTCTATTCATCCCAGCACTTACACCTGCCAAACAGGAAGGGGACACAGTCCGAATTCAGTAAAGGGACACCATCAGCTCTTGCAATGTTCAGCTACCAAAACATATATTTAAGATAATATTTATAATATTATTAACTTGTAAAGGTGGCTGCAATGGTGTGTAATCCGGATGCAGGCTCTTTTAAGAGTTGAGTGAATAACTTTTAGTGTCAGCAGCTGCTTTTTTCTTGCACTGAGCAAGATATCACTTGGTGGTATACACACATATATTTATTTTTCTAATAATATTATAAATAATATTTCAAATATATGTTTTTGGTAGCTGAACATTGAAAGAGCTGATGGTGTCCCCTTTCTGAATTCGGACTGTGTCCCCTTCCTGTTCATCAGGTGTGATGAGTGCTGGGATGATTAGACCAGGTTTGCAGTTGCTGCCTATTGTGGGCGGTGTCTCGCTCTTAGTGCAGTTACCCCTGGTGTGAAAGCTTGGCTCCGCTGCATAGGGATCACTATTCATCAGTATATTAATATTTTTTTGTTTTGGATATTTTTTTGGTTACTTGTTTACATTTTTAGCGCTGATTGGTCACAGTTTCATTTTATGTACACAAAATGCCTATTTCTCTTAAATATTGTTCACGGATCTGTCTAAATCTGTGTTAGTGAGCACTTCTCCTTTGCCAAGATAAGCCATCCACCACACAGGTGTGGCATATCAAGATGCTGATTAGACAGCATGATTATTACACAGGTGTGCCTTAGGCTGGCCACAATAAAAGGCCACTCTAAATGTGTAGTTTTACTGTATTGGGGGGTCCGAAAACCAGTCAGTATCTGGTGTGACCACCAGTGCAGTACATCTCCTTCGCATAGAGTTGATCAGGTTGTCGATTGGGGCCTGTGGAATGTTGGTCCATTTTTCTTCAATGGCTGTGCGAAGTTGCTGGATATTGGCAGGAATTGGAACACGCTGTCGTATACGCCTATCCAGAGCATTCTAAACATGCTTAATGGGTGACATGTCCGGTGAGTATGCTGGCCATGCAAGAACTGGGATGTTTTAAGCTTCCAGGAATTGTGTACAGATCCTTGCAACATGGGGCCATGCATTATCATGCTGCAAAATGAGGTGATGGTCATGGATGAATGGCACAACAATGGGCCTCAGGATCTCATCACAGTATCTCTGTGCATTCAAAATGCCATCAATAAAATGCACCTGTGTTCATTGTCTATAGCATATGCCTGCCCATACTATAACCCCACCGCCACCATGGGCCACTCGATCCACAACGTTGACATCAGCAAACTACTCACCCACACAACACCATACAAGCTGTCTGCCATCTGCCCTGTACAATGAAAACTGGGATTCATCTGTGAAGAGAACACCTCTCCAATGTGCCAGACGCCATCGAATGTGAGCATTTGCCCACTCAAGTCAGTTACGATGACGAACTGCAGTCAGGACGAGATCCCGATGAGGAAGATGAGCATGCAGATGAGCTTCCTTGAGATGGTTTCTGACAGTTTGTGCAGAAATTCTTTGGTTATGCAAACCAATTGTTGCAGCAGCTGTCTGTGTGACTGGTCTCAGGCGATCTTGGAGGAGAAGATGCTGAATGTGGAGGTCCTGGGCTGGTGTGGTTACAGGTGGTCTGTGGTTGTGAGGCCGGTTGGATGTACTGCCAAATTCTCTGAAACGCCTTTGGAGACGGCTTATGGTAGAGAAATGAGCATTCAATTCAAGGGCAACAATCCAATTGCACACTCCCTCAAAACTTGCGACATCTGTGGCATTGTGCTGTGTGATAAAACTGCACATTTTAGAGTGGCCTTTTATTGTGGCCAGCCTAAGGCACACCTGTGCAATAATTATGCTGTCTAATCAGCATCTTGATATGCCACACCTGTGAGGTGGATGGATTATCTTGGCAAAGGAGAAGCGCTCACTAACACAGATTTAGGCAGATTTGTGAACAATATTTGAGAGGAATAGGCCTTTTGTGTACATAGAAAAAGTCGTAGATCTTTAAGTTCAGCTTATGATAAATAGGGGCAAACACAAAAGTGTTGCATTTATCATTTTGCTCAGTGTATTTCTGACCGATGAGGTTATTATTATTATTATATTATTTTTTTTTTTTTTCCTTTAGAAAAAGTTTTTATTTGAAGCAAAGAGTCAGTACAATATACTCAGCGAACAGAAATAGAGGGCAGATGACATACAAAATGGGATCATTTACAACGTAACTTAGTTACAACAGTACAATGCTTGCATTGTCATGCTTACTTGAGTAAACGGCCATTATTCAGTGGCCTCTACGAATTGTCTAACGTACCCGATCATCGTCTAGTCTTTCCAGGCTATTCATCTGCTATATCGAAAAGGCTGTAGATGTGACTTTGCGCTCCATGCTGTGTCTAAAGAGGGGTGGGATATAGACCCTCGAATTTTGTGAGGGGGGTTGGAGCCCGAGCTCTAATGTGGTCCGAGTATTTTGGGGCATTATGTGTTTCGTTAGGGAGGGAGAGGGGCGGTCTACGAGTGACGTGTTGTCTATTCTGTGAAGGGGGCCGTGAGAGATATGATGACGTTGTGTAGGAATGTATGGGCTGGATCCTAATTTGTATGAGAATGTGTTTTGTAATTAATAGTGGTCGGTCATTTGCTGGAGAGGGTGTGGAAAAAGGGAAGGAAAAAAGGGGGGGGGGAGAGGTGAAGAGAGAGAAAAACCAGAAAAAGAGGGAGGGTGGGAGAGAGGAGTAGATAGGCAATGGATTCCGTACGGGTCCCGTAGGTCCCCACCAAAGGACCCCCCAGGAGCCCGGGTTGGGATCTAGCTCAGGCTACCATGGGATGGCCTAGTGACAGGTTATCATGTTATCATGGACGCGTATTCTTCTGTAGTTATAAAATGCGTCCAGCAGGCCCATGTGTGGGAGAATTTGGAGGGAGAGTCCTTGGCAATCTGTATTAGCTCTTCCATTTCTGCAATGTGGTTGACACGGGAGAGCCATTCGTGGATTGTCGGGGGAGACGAAGATCTCCAACGGGCGGGGATGCACATTTTGGCAGCATTAAGTAAATGTGGTACAAGAGTTTTCCGATACACGTACGTTGGTAGAGTCGAGTGATGGAGAAGGGATTGTGCCGGAGTACAGTCTAGGGCAGGGGTAGGGAACCTGCGGCTTTCCAGCTGTTGTAGGACTACATTTCCCATCATGCTTCTGGGAGTAATTGTATCCATGAGCCTTGCAATGCCTCATGGGAAATGTAGTTCTACAACAGCTGGAGAGCCGCAGGTTCCCTACCCCTGGTCTAGGGGATATGTGGAGATCTTGCCAGTCAGGACGTGAACTCGGGTCCAGAATTGTTGCAATGCTGGGCAGGTCCACCAAATATGTAGTAGGTAGAGTTGAGCGAACCCGGACTGTAAAGTTCGGGTCCGTACCGAACTTTGGGGTGTCCGGGACCCGGACCCGGACTTTTCAAAAAAAGTCCGGGTTCGGGTCCGGTGTCTGGAGATCCTGGAAGGACCCGAAAAAATGTCGTAAAAATTCTTAAAAGTAATTTGAATGGTCTTGTGGCCTGGGCTTGGGCCTGAAAAAAACTTTTCAGGCCCAGGCCCAGGGCCTGTGGGGTTTCAAGCCATGCCTGGGCTTGAAATGTCAGGCCCAAGCGAGTTGAGATGGATGATGTATAAACCACCTGGACGGGTCGTAACGTTGTTAAGACCTGGGCTCAAGTGCAGGACTGACCGTTCTAGAGGTGTATAGGGGATCTGGTCCCCATCCCTTGGACGCCGAGAGGTCG
>BLSH010414056.1:26581-38514 GCA_018402905.1 Glandirana rugosa | reverse complement strand
ATACTGCTTCCCCGTCATACTACCCCCTTCTTGTTACGCTTTCCCCTTCTTTCACAGTGACCCCCTCCCACCCCTTTTCTGAATGGACACAGTGAGTAATCGGTACAGCACTCACTGTGTTCATTCATAACTAAAACATAGTAACTGTGTTTACTATGCTTCAGTTTGTGAATAAATGGGAAGCTCTGTACAGAGCTATTACTGTTCATTCATTCTGTGCAGCAGAGGCTGAAGAGCTGGAGATTGAGGGCCCCGGACTCGTAGGAAAGGGTCCCTGCCAGGGTCTGGGGGCCCTTCATGGTTTCTTGCACCATGGCCCCGAAGGTTCTAGTTACACCTCTGGTACATGGTATACATTCAACATCAGTGTATGATCTGCTAAGGGAATGCAGCCACTGTATGCAGGTACCTTTGTGTGATCATGGGAGTCTACAATGCAAGCATGCTAAAGCAATGCATCTCTGTCCTTGTTTATTTCATCTAGTAAATCAGGCCCATTATGTCTGAATGAAGAATCTATGATACCAGATTTTATCAGCAGGGGGCACTTCAAGAAAGTCGGGAACTGTAGCTCCACGTGCCATAGAGTACAGTGTTTGTTAGCAGATGGCTGATTTCCATTAAACCTGAATATCCCTTTTTAAAAATAATGCAGACATACCCAAATATATGAGAGGGACACATTTCCTGGGAATGAAATAGCCAAAGGTAAATCAAGCCTTGATACTGGTCTGCTGTAAGATTTTAATTATAACGCTGTAAAAATATAACATTTGGAGAGGAAAAGATTATTACATGATACAATTGTCTGGATTAATCTCACAATAACTGCAGTCACATATGGGTCATCTGCATTATGGAAACTTTTTAATCTGCTCTCCTTTGCTGTGTCTTTACCCTAATGTCCTATTTATCCGGAAAAACAATCCAAATGATGTTTGTGCCTTTTCTTCTTGAGCAGCATGGCCTCCTCTCAATGTGCCCCTGAGAATTACACTGAAATTCCCTTCTGTTGCACACATCAACTGTTCACGAAAAAAAAAAAAAACAGCCTTAATTCTGCAAAACAATAAAAACGCAGAGTGAAAGAAACCCTCCTTAGGTAACCTCGGAACAGAAGAACTTTGTGCATTATGCAGCCTAGGCCATGCCAAAATGCAATTTGGAGGGTGTCCAGCACTTCATTGGAAAGTAATGGTTTTCACTGAACTGAGTTATGACCAGCTGTTTGCAGACAGTCTGTGACATACTGATAGAGCAGAACACCGTATGTTGCTTTCCAAATCAAATGATACAAGAAGTGTGACAGAGTGGAGAAACATCTGTCATTAGCAATTTTCAGCACGCTTCACTAATTCTGGACAAAATACGTGTAATGAACTTACCGCAGGAAACTTCAAATTCTGCTACTGCTTGAAGAGGTATTCAAACAACTAGTCCTCCTAATGACCAGTAATATAATTCATCTGGTGGAAGAAACAAAGTGGATTACTTGTTTTGATCATGGTTTTAGTTAGCGTGTGTGAGAAACATTGACTTGAATGAAGGGACATGACCTGCAGAGCATCAAGTACATCATACAATAGGTTTAGATTAAAAATAAATGGTATATTGTTATTATACAGGATTTATATATCGCCAACAGTTTGCACAGCGCTTTACAGAATGAGGGCAGACAGTACAGTTACAATACAATTCAATACAGGAGGAATCAGAGGGCCTTGCTATATAGACTTGTGCACCATGATAAATATATCCCTTATCCTTTTTTTTACTGACGCTGCTATGCACAAAATGATTTTAACCCTTAAAGGGGCCATCAGTAAATGTGAAAAAAAAAAATGGATGCCGCGCTATACATATTTCAACCTATACTTAAATGAAACAAAAATTGTGTTTGATATCCCTGTTATAAAACTGTTGCTTGCAATAGCACATTAAACAAATTATCCAAAAACTTTGTGATTCTTCAAAGCTCACTGTCCATAAGTAAACATGGGAGATTTACTAAAACGTGTGCTTTTAGGTTTTATTGGCAAAGCTTAATTGGACAAGCTGAAGTTAGAAGTTGATTGGTTACTAGGCACAGCTGCACCAGATTCTGTGTGCACCAGTTTTAGGAAATTTCCCCCTATGTCCAAAAAAATAACATATAGGGTTTGATTTACTAAAAACTAGAGAGTGCAAAATCTGGTGCAGCTCTGTATATATAATCAGCTTCCAGGTTTTAGTTTTTTTTTGTCAAAGCTTAACTGAACAAGCTGAGGGCCCGTTCACACCACATGCAGTGCAGTGCTTTTTTTTCTGCATCAAAAATGCATGGAAAGTAGGTTATATGGGTTCCAATGGCATGGTTCACACAAGTGCAGTGTGTTCCAGTTCGTTTCAGTTTCGGAACAACAAGTACAACATGCCTCTTTTTTCTGCACAGAACTGTACTAGAATGCATTAAACACATCAAAAACACAGTGGACCCCAGTACAGTGAAAAAAAAAACAGGAAAAAAAAGATAAAAAGCATTTGGAATGCATCCGGAAAAATCTGCAAATCAAAAACACAACAAAAGTGCGCCTGAAAGCATCAGAAAGCAGTTAAAAACGTGCAAGCCGAAACACATACGGGATGGATCTGGAGGATGTTTTTGTGGAGTGAACAGGAACTTAAGTTAGAAGCCAATTGGCTACCATGCACAGCTGCACCAGATTATGCACTTTGCAGTTTTAGTAAATCAACCCAACAGTGTCCAAAAGCAACATACAGGGTCCTAGCATATACAGTGAATATATTCCAATTCCAGTGCAATTTTCACCAGAAAAACAGATTCATGTGTGAAATGATAAGATTCTTGTGCTCCAAGTGATGATCACTGAATCTACAAAACACCTTCTCCTTATCCCCATAAAGCGCTCCTGAGTTTCCCAAGATTCTTTGTGATCCCATAATTCAAAAAGCAGGTCCAAGACAGCTTTTTCAGTATAGTATCAGGCTACTTTCCACAAATCTCCTCCACTTTACAGACCACTTTATTTCTCTGTATTCAACTTCACCATTCCGAGGGATAAACAACAGGAGAAAGCCATAATGTAGTACTCTTTATTAAAATATTCTTACAAACATCCACAGTACGCACTCACATTTGAATCAATATAATAATGCCAACATCAATCATGGGTCTCATCACCTCTGTGTAAAGACCTGCTAGATTACCAATTCAACTGCAGCATGCATTCCACCAGGTAGAAGTGATGCTAGCAGAAATGACATCATGGATGTCCATTTGTGTGCTGCTTATGGAGCTATACCTGCCAGACCCTGAGCTCACATTCAGTTAGCCATGGAGCCAACAATTACAGATGGTACCAACAAAGTGGAAGGCTGTAGAAGGACATTGTAACTTATATAGAAGAGGCCCCAAGAGTGCAGCTATAAGGTAGTTTGCTCACTGTCAGTTTGTCTCTCTTCAAAGAAATCCCATCAAACGTTTATTTATTTACTTCTACCCCACAGGGTACACAGTGCATCAATGTAAATAGAACTCGCTGCTCCAGGTGAGATGAATGAGCCTGATGGCATCTCCTTGCAAGTGCCAGCCCCGGCCTGCCTACGTAAGTAATGTCAGAGTAAGAAGAAATGGCTGCACATCGAGTAGTTCCAAATGCCGTTTATTGAAAAACCCGAAGTCACACCATGGGACACCAACACAACAGTCTAGGTAGACGTGTTTCACACAATAAGGCTGTGCTTAATCATGCATGTAGCTCTTTGCCACATTTTTTAGGTGGTCTGACTGCTGGTATAGCAGAGCTGATAGAGCACCCCTCTCCCCCTACCGCTGCACCTGTGCTTCCTAACTCATGCATCTAGTTATCCTGTTCCACCCCCTTTTTGTCTTTTGACAAATTTAGCTTCAATGGATTTATGATGCAAGTGACCAAGCCACACAGCATTGTCCATCTCCATGGGGCCGGCGCCCTTGCCTCCATAACCATAACAACCAATAAAGCTGTGTGGCTAGATATTACAGAAGCAGCTGCAGTTACAAATTTACTAAGAATTTGAAAGAAGGTGAATTAAAAAAATGATATTCAATGTTCATACAGTAATAGTTAAGGCATCTTCCCACAGGCCAACCTGTACAGGAGCCAATGTGCTGGGTAAAGGATATCCACAGTTATTCTTCATAAAAGAAACATGTGGATTGATGAGTATAACAGCAAGACTTATGGCAGGCCAATACTGACTATAAATCTGACATGACCCCACCCCCACCTTCTATGATGTACAGTAGTGGATTCCAACAGTGTTCCCAACAGACGTGGTCGCCGAACAGAGATATATGCTTACTAAACAGAAGGCAGTGGCAACTGAGTTCTTCCTGAGCTTAACAATAGTAATGCCTACAAATTGGGCTTCTGGCAGAGGAAGAGCTGATGGCCAGGACTGCAAGAACTAAAGAAGTGATTTTCCTCACAATCTATTTGTGTTTCCTTGAGGAAAAAAAGAAGTGTTTATACATGAATGTATGGACCGGTATTTACATTTTTAACGTTCATGAAATTTCTTCTTTAATGGTTTTAGCTACTTGGGCATGTCTACTGCAGTTAAGAGTTTGCCCTCTGCAGACTGTGAACCTTAAAGTACTCAGCTATGAAAAAATAAATGTGCTAAAAATCTAAAATGGAATAAAATAAATAAAAATAACAAAACATTTAAAATCACCTCAATCACCCCAGGCACACACATATGAAAGCAAATAGGAATAAAGGGTGTGTACATGTGTGTAAAGTTTGCATAATGCATATTAGATATTGCTGCATATGCTGGGTGAGAGAAATAACTCCAGGTCCCTCATTTATGATTAACTTTAAACTGATGAGCTATAAAAATGTAGCATATTGATAATTTTGGGTACCATCATTTTTTACTGTTTCACAGCTGCACACAGTTTTAAGGCTTGATATGCTTGGTATCTATTTATTCAACAAAAGCTCACTTTCTTAAAAAAAAAGAGAATTAAATTGTACTTGCATTTACTAAAATTCATTTTAGTGTATTTATGTTCTTGAAACTATAGGTTTGATAAGCAGTTGCACAAAAATATCCTGTGACATAAAATATTTCTACTACCATCTTTTTATTCTACAGGGCCTCCAAAGTAATTTTCTAGCCAAAAAAGCAGATTTTATCATAAGTAAACATAAGTTAAATCTGTATGTTAATGGGCATATTTATGGTTTATAAATCATGAGTGATAAATGTTTTGCAGGAAAGTCAACAGGTGAACATTTGCTGAAAGTTCACCAATCCCATTTTATTTACTTAGAATGTGACAGCTGACAAACATTTGGTGAGCACAAGAGTAGTAAGCTTTAAAAAGAACATTAACTCTGGTTGGTAAATGGAAAAGTTTATTTTTTTTTTACTACTATTTAACTTAAAAAATAGTGCCCTTTTACTGTTAAATATCAGCCCACATATCCCTAAAGATCATAAGGTGCTTTAACCTCCCTGGCGGTATGATTATGTCAGATTTTTGGTGCTGAAAGAGGTACAATTATTTTGCATGAAAATTTGGCGTTTTATATTGTAGGCCTGTAATTCTTAGCAATAACTCACTTAAATCTGTCCAAACAACAGTCTAGTAGACATCCCGGGTATGAAAAAGTTTGAAAAATGAAATCATAAATTATAATATAATAAATAACTAAAAATAATTATCAAAAATAATAATAGTAATGAAATTTATTCAATAATGTAATCAAACCAAAAACGCAGAAATTTGCTCATTTGCAGAATTGTCGCTGTCGTCACTTTCAGTTTCTGATGATAAATTTCCCCAAAAATCAGTATCACTCAATTCTGCAAATGATTCTTATTTACTATCGCTGTCTTCTAGCTGATCAAAAACAACTTTTGACGCAAAGGGACACTTTTTGGTTGCTATGGACATTCTCATGTTTCCAGGCAGAAAGAATGACATTTATTATATAAAAGTGCATGCAGGGCTCTGGGCAAACCACTAGGGACAAAGGGGATGTGAAATGACTTCATACAGTAATTTAATCTATAAGATTACAGTGTACTGTATGTGCTGTGTGTGTTTCACTTTTTGAATTTCCCGCCGGGCTCCGTCCCCGTGCGACGCGACGCTCGCAGGGAACGGAGCCCGGCGCACAGGAGTCATCTGGCGGCGGAGAGACACGCTGACACCGCGGGAGGACATCGCTGGATCCAGGGGACAAGGTGAGTAACATTGCCTGGATCCAGCGATGCAATCCCGAGTGTGGCTCGGGGTTACCGCTCTTGGTACTGAAAATCCACCCCGAGCCACACTCGGGATTACCGCCAGGGAGGTTAAGATGGCATTGGCCGGAGGTGAGGCTTAAAATCACTTAATTCAGTCCTCACCCCTGCAGTAGATTGAAAGAAACAGCCCAGCAGGGTGGGCCTTTAGTAAGTCAGCCATGACTGTAGAATGAGGTGATTTCAAACCTCACCTCTGTGGCAGATTAGTATGGGCAGTGTGGGAAGGAAGACTAGCGCACAGAAGAAGGCCTTATTAAAGACCCGGTCTTGGCTCACCTCTTCTTTTCTGCCAGCACCTCTCTCTTAATCCGCCATAGAGATGAGGCTCAAAATCGCCTCATTCAAACCTTATATATGCGGTGATTGTGTAGGCCTTCACACTACATGTGCAGTGCCACATACAGCACTACGGCCAAATGTCAGCCCCCATTCACTTACCCATATTGGGCGCCACCCAGCCAATCAGTTATATTGCCCCCCAGATGGAGAATGTCTAGCCCAGCAACTGCTCACAGATCACATAATGCCACATAATCCCTCCACTTTGTTGACACACTCTCTCCTGGTTCTTGGAGATGCCGAACAGCCTGGAACAATTTGTGGTGCTTTGGTAAAGACCTTTTTAAGGCTGCTTTTAAGAGCATCATCATTTAACATTTATTGTTTTTTACAATTTTTTATTTTTTTACAATTTTTTATTTTCGCAACACTGTTGGGTGGTCTTTGCTAAGATATCAGAGGTCTAAACAAACCCATGGTGTCTCACTTTTGGGTCAGAGAAAGGGACTGGGGACAAAGATTCCCAATACCTTTCTCTGCAGCCTCAGCTGCACTGAAGATGAATGAATAGGAGGCACTCTGAGGCTTCCCTTTCATTCACAAACTGAAGCATAGTAAACACAATTTATTATGCTTCATGCATAAATGAACATAGAGACTGATCGTACTGATCCCTCACTGTGCTCATTGAGGAAAGTGAGGGGCTGGTAAGTATAATAAATTTACTGCCCCTATCCAGTTCCCCAATTCTCTATCTGAAGATCCCCTGTGCCCTGCAGCAGCCGGCAGGAGCAAAGAGAAGCCAGCAGCGCTGCAGGGGGGCAGGGGGAAATCACATTGCATGGCAGGCTTACCGAAGAGGGCACACAGCAGGGGCCTGGACAACAGGGGGAATTGCATGTGGACAGAGCTGGTGATCAGTGTGGTGGGTGGGGGAATCTACTGGAACTCATCTTCTGCCTGGCTCTCCCTGCAGCAGGTGAAAGCTGGCAGGAGGGAGGAGGAGATGCTGCCTTTCATCTACTGCTGGGAGAGCTACACAGAAAATCGGTTCCAATAATTTTCCCCACAGGGCCGCACTGATCCATGGCGCCCCTCTCAATGCAGAGCCTGGGGCACATGGCCCTCCGGGTTCCCCTAGTGTTAGCCCTACCTATAAGAACTAGCAGGTGGTCACTCTTTCCCTGGTGAACTGGTTTTAGGCATCCTTTAGTCCCCCAACCAATTTACATTTGTACAAATGAGAAAGGGGGTACAAAAAAACATGATGACACTATTAAGATTAAAGTTTAATTTTCATAATTTAATATCTACTTTACATAACCCAGTGGTGGACAAAAATGTCCTTTGGAGAGTTTCCTTAAAAGCAGAAACCCAAAGCTAAGAAGTAAGGGGATCCCCATCCTGCTGCCAGAATACAACTAACTTCTCAACTATAAGATAAAAAAAGAAAAAAGGGGAGCATTTTAGGGATCCTAATAGCAGAGAAGTCCAGACAAGGCACAAACCACCACAGCACTGGATCCTGAAAGGTAAATATTAGTAAGATTAAAAAACTGATTTTTTTTTTAATAATACGTGTTCTGTTATTAACATTTTCATACATACACACAAGGTAACCCGATTAAGGGCCTAAAATACCCTTAAAGTAGAACTAAAGGCAAACTTTTATTTCTTTTTGGGTAGTGTAAGGGAGGGTTATAATCCGTGTCAATTTTTTTGCCATCTGTCCCATTGAGGAGATTTTTCTTCACTTCCTGCCCCATAGCAAAAACAGGAAAAGTGAGTCCTTGGTTGTTGCCAGGGTCATCAGAACTAGTGTCCCCATTAGATGATTTCCCCTCTATTTATGTTCAAGGGACACCCTAAAAAGTGGGATTTTTTTTCTTTCACTTTCGGTGATAAAGGTGAACAGGTAAAAAAGAGAGGGTGAATTTTCCTGACGGGGGCACCGAGCACAATAAAAACCTGATAGGTCTTCTAATCGCTCTCCACTCTATCCAAAACTAAAATTAAGTTTTGCCTTCATGTATACTTTAAAACCAGTGTATCTAGGAGTGGACAATAACACATAAGCCCTCCCTCTTATTGATAAGCTGGGTTTGGAGCCTGGGCTACTGGGAATAAAGGTGTAAGATAACTGTGTAACATGTTACTACAACATGGGCCAGTATCAAGGGGCTATGACAGCAGACTCAAGAATGAACACTTGATCTGACAATTTACTGAGAGTGGAGCTAATGGGAAGGGACTGTTATTTGTCCATAGGCAGATTTAAAACCTCACACAGGTGTAAAGGGCAAAGTGGGATTGGAGAGGGGGAACGGGGCAGGGAGGAGACACAAAGCAGAGGTACATTCTGAGAGACAGGAGGTATAAGGCTATAACAGAAGGAACCCAGGGTAGAAGTGCACTGAAAGTTATGAATATCAGCCAGGGAAGGCCAGAACAATTTGACCCCTAAGAGATATAAAAAGCCTGTGGATATTTCTCTGTGTCTTGACTGACCTTTAGCAGATTTCTATATCTTCCTGGGTTTAAAGTGAAATATACCGGTAATTAAAATGTACAGTATTTTCATTTTGTTAGCTTTCAGTATTTTCCTCATTCTTTTTTTGCTTTATAGACACGTTTACATGTATGAGAGATCTACAGTAAAAAAAACAACAACCTGTGAACCAGGTAATATGCAAATAACAATATTCAATAACATTTTGCTGGAAGACTGAAATAGCAGTATTCTTTTGGAATACGGACATCACTACCGACATTATTAAGTACACATACCTCCTATGCAGAGGTTAATTTGCTAAGCAACACTTGGTAGCCTTCAAGGATATCTAAAGTCACAGCAGATACTTTCATTTTATAATGTCAGCATTGTAATAGCAATAGTTATATTTGACAATCCAATATAAGCTTAAATGTTGAGGGTACTGCCTGTCTACTGGCCATCACTTGGATTCCCTGCATGTTTTTTAGCTTCTCCTCTACTCATTCCTCTACACATTCCTTTTGCTTACTTTTGATTTCTAAGGACTGTATATTCCATGATACCTTGCTACCTGCAAGCAGTGATGATGTCACATGTGGTGTGTTACCTGTACTGACTGTGTTTCCTGAGACTCCTGTTCTCAGCACTTCTGTAGTTCAGAAGGCAAGCTTTGTGAAATGAGTGACACAGCAGTGTATATTCACAGGGCATAGTAAATACAAGTTATTTCATTCAAGAAAGTAGATGTGTGGGATTCTTCAAAATACGTTTTCAAACTTCAAGATTATTTAGACCAGTGTTTCTCAACCTCTTTTCAGTCAAGGCACCCTTTAAAATTTTGGACAGTCTCAAGGCACCCCCTTCTAAAATGTAAAATACACATTCTTTATAGTTTTACATAATGCAGCAACACCCACACCTAGGACACCCAACGTTAGAGGTGATTTATTCTTCCAAAGCAAATACACTTTTGCACACTGGTACTGACTAGCATTCCAACGTTTCTCTTCTCCTTCAATTTCTCTCCATCATTTAGCTAATGTGACCCCAGTGCTGAGGGAGAGAGGCAGAGGAGGGTCCAACAAGGATGCTGTGGAGGCAACAGACATCCTCCTTATCATTGGTTGTTAGGATGCCTGTATCTAGAAAGTTGTAATGGTGCATAATGAAAACCCGTGGCTTTGTGTAACTAATCTGCTGGCTTGTATATGATTTTTGATCAATTTTTAGGCATTTTACCAAGGCACCCCTGAAGAAACCCCAAGGTGCCCCAGGGTGCCTGGGAACCCTGGTTGAAAAAGGCTGATTTAGACTATTAGGAGTAGGCTAGAAATGTAATTCATTGTAGAAATTAATATATGATTTAAAATTTTCACCATAGATACAGTTTAACGAAACTTGCTGTGCACCTATACACCGCTACTTCATAAAGTGATCATAGTCTTTTTAGATATTTTAAACCTTTCTAAAGATTAAGACTAAATTACTTTTTTTTTCTTATTACATAGATAAGGAAAATAACAAAATTAAAAACTGTGAATACTTATAAATATGGTTATTTACTGCAGTGAAATTTCCTAATCACCATTGTTTGCTGCAATGCTAAAGCATATGATTTGGTAAACTGTTATTTATTATGTGCAGATCATTGATGTACACAGAAATCATTTGTATTTGTGTTACAGTGCCCTTGTTTAAATGACTGCCATTCTTAATTTTAAGTTTTAAATACTGTTCACAACAAACTATCATAAAAAATGCAGAGGATAAATTTAGCCTGATGCACTGGAGTTCCACCTAGGAGACTTAGGTTGGAATCTATCCCAGACTAAAGACTGAAAGTGATTCGAAGCTGATGAGTGTAAAATGAGTTTAGGAGTCTATAGACTAGGTTTTTAATTACATAATTATTCATGATAAAATTGACCATATTTATAACTTTCTACATGTTTATAATGCTAAGTGATCAGGGAGAAATGCAAAGGTTAAAAACACTTAAACTTTCTTTTAACTGTATTGAAGCATACAAGTTTCTTCTCATTTCAGCTGCTTGTTGGGTCAGTACCCCCTCCACTCACATCTGCACTCTATACAATTTCATCCCCACCTCCTTTATTTAATTTTAGAAATCACCGTCTGCTGGTTCCAAAATTGTTTTGATCCCGGTGTTCTGCCCCATCCCGGTCTGGTGCCCCTGTTGGGTGATCCTGCCTCAACTTCCGCCACAGCTCCCGTGGGTGACATTTCTGGCTGGCCTGCTGCCTCCATTGTTGTGCTACCAGTGCGCAATCTATGTGAGTATGGTCTGCTAGCTTTGTGGGGGCCGCTCTACTTGAGCTGCCAGTCCCACCATTCTATACAGGTCCATTACTAATACATTTTTCAATATTTTCATTTTAGCCCACTCACATGTTTGCTCCTGATTAGAGTTGAGCGAACACCTGGAAGTTCGGGTTCTGCTGGTCCGTCCGAACTTCGTGACAAAGTCCGGGTCCGGGTCCGGACGGAACCCGAACGATCGCACGGACAGTGCTTCAAGCCTGCCTGGTCGTCTTGGGCTTGAAGGTCCACAAGCGAGTTGAGATTAGTCCTCGTTTGTACACTCACCCGATTTTACTTTTATAACTTTTTACATAATCATTACCTGGACATATCTTACCACCCTGACCGTCGAGTTCATCTCGCCGGGGGTGTTTCGATCGTCTGGTATGAGTGTATCTAACGCGTGACCATCGTGTTGTTACCTCCGTCGTCCGGTCGGTCTTTACAGTGGGTGCCCTCGACACCGCCTTCAACTCCGTCCTAGTGGGTTGTCCCCGTGGTCTGGCCCTACCCCGTCTTGTGGCCCTAGTTT
>BLSH010414056.1:0-10849 GCA_018402905.1 Glandirana rugosa | reverse complement strand
TTAATTTATTTTCCCTATCCCCATTTATTTGTAGGGCACTTGCCCTAGTTTGAAGATGATTTTAGAACAGTTATATGGCTTCTACCGTTAATTAATACTTTTCAGACACAGTTTGAAGATGATCCACATTCACCTCCATTTTTGCTTTTTTTATGTTTTTATTTTTTTAAAAATATTTACAGTTATTTCCCTGTCCCCATTTTTTTGTAGGGCACTTGCCCTACCCTTACCCCCATTTTACTTCCTTTTGCAGCCCTCTGGGGCTTTCCAGGACTTTCCTACAGCCATTTTTGTGCCTAAAAGTTCAGGTCCCCATTGATTTCAATGGGGTTCGTTGTCCGTGCGATCGTTCGGGTTCCGTCCGGACCCGGACCCGGACTTTGTCCCGAAGTTCGGACGGACCAGCAGAACCCGAACTTCCAGGTGTTCGCTCAACTCTAATCCCTAGTATAGTAATGTGATTTATAGAGCTTCTCTAAATCTTGTGTGAGGGAATGTATGGCTGACCATCTGGGCCTGTTTTGTTCCGAGGCCAATTTGATCAAGTGCCCTCTGAGTACTGCCTTATGGGCCATCCAGAGGGTTGTAATCTGAATATCCCGGGAGGCATTAAGTCTAAAGTACTCCTCAATCTGTGCCTTAATTATCTGTTGTGTACCTGGGCCCGCAATCAGAGATTCATTCACCATCCACGAATGGGTAGCATACGGCAGGCCAATCACCGATGTGGTGAAGGCTATAATGTTGTGGTCTGACCAGGGACATAAATGAATTGAGGTATCACTCGTATTTGTCAGTATGATGGTGGTACAAAATAAATAATCCAGCCTGGCATACAAGTACTGACAAGTAATTTAGGAAAGACTCCTGAGGCCGGGGAGGGTCTACTTTTGTCTAGGGCTGGCTGTGATACTAGATTGAAATCACCAGTCATGTGTGTGGACTGGTATCTGCAGAACCTCAAAAAAGGCTCGAAAGAAAGTGGATCGTCTGCTGTTAGGGGCGTAGACATTGGCTATTGTTAGCTCCCAACCTGCTAGTGTCCCTTTTAAAATTGGTAGAAAGAAATTTATTTTGAAGTATATTTTGGGTAGTGGGAAGACAGCAGGAGTGCCTTCACCAATGCAAGCAGAAAATTCAAACTCTGCAGATAGTTTTATGGGAATTAAAACCCCAAGTCACCAGGTCTGCAAGACAAAACTGCTACTGATTTAGTCAAAGCTTTGTCTATGAACCAATGTAATACTTACAAGTTGCACAATTCCTTTCGATGACAGTTTGATCGAAGACAAGTTATGTAAAGTGAACTCGGGTCTGATTTCTCCATGAGAATCGACGGGTACACTATTCTACACTTTATTAAATCACACGCAGGTTCACTTTTATTCATTTACAATAGTCATGTGAAGAGAGTAGAGATTGTGACTCTGGTTCCTTCAATTGCTTTCTGAACAATTGCCAATTCACTGAATAATTCCACTCCTGCTATGTCTTTTATACCAAAAATAAAAAATATATCCCACTACCTTCTGCGTATAGATTTCCCAAAGTTCCCAAAACTTACATTTAAATATCACCTTATTAGCTGTAAATATGAAGATGTTGCCTTTGGAATAAGTACAATTTAAATAAACACCTAGACAGTTGCTATTGGCAATAGCGTTATTCTTCCTTTGCTCCAGGTCTTATAAATGAGCCACCTAAGGTCCTGCCAGTCGTGCACACAGCATACTTCTAAATGGTAGTTTTGCAACAGCTGGAGAGCCACTGGCTGCCTCAGCCTTCTTTGCATAAACAGCAAATGTTTGGATTTTCCTGTTCACTGACTATCAGCACATATATCATAAACACTAAGCTGTTATAGTGCGTTTTGTGTGTTGATTCACTTTAACAGTTGTTAGTGTGAAGACAAGAAAGAAAAGTGTGTGTAATGAGACCATGTGCAGGATGCTGTGAAAACAGAGGACCTTATTTGGCATAATGGGTTGTACCATAAGGGCTATAAAATTGTGCATGTGTTAGTATCATTTTAATTATTACGGTTGCCACATGTTAAGCAGGATAGCGGAACTACTGAAACAGCTTCAAAATCCTTACGGCTGATCACTGTATTTTAATTACAAAAAGGAACATTTGGAGATAGGTAACCATAAAAGTCTTCTGTTGTCAAATGAAGTAAAAATCCGATTATTGTAATTGTATTTTTAAATGGCAAATTTGGTTCTGTCGCTGCAGGGAATACTATATTAATTAGCATGGCTTAAATACAGGTTAAAATGACTTTCCCTGTCATATATTTATAAATACCTATGGAAATTCATGAAAGTTATTGCAGCGTTAATGTTTTATAGGGAGGAAAGGTAATTAATGCATGCTTACTAGCTGGTGACATTCTACTCTATTGCACTGATACAATGTACTACACCAAGGCATTTGTACTGTTCTGCATCCTCTATAATTCAATTTTGTTTAACTTACTACTCATTCTTACAAGATTCATTTGGTCAATTTGGATTTTGGTTTTGAAGGCGAGGTGAAGTGTAAAAGTATATTGATTTACTTTATTTTAAAACTATCTGTGTGCATGCTATAGACCAATGGTGGTCAACTTATTTAAAGTGGTTGTAAACCCTTCCATATACCCAGTGAAGTAACTGGCCTCACGTGATACACATAGATGAAACAAATCCTTCTACAAACGTTGTACCTGTCTATCTGTAGTCATCTCTTCTCTACATCCATTGAAAGTCCAGAATTTTTAAAGCTTGCCTGAGAGTTCAGAAAAAGGGGGTGGAGAACTGAAGTTACACTCTGCAGAGCTCAATGATAAGAGCTCTGACAGCTGATTGGAGGGAAGGGACATGCCCCCTTCAAACAGCACACAGGAACAGAGTTGAGGCTGTCAATCAGCTGGAACTCCGTCCCCTGTCACCATTTTTCTCTTGGTGTCAGGAAAACTTTTTGGAAATGATTCATGGCAATAGGAATGAAGCAGCAGATAGGAATGGTACTTAGTGCTCTTAATTGAGACAGGTACACATTATAGGGGAATAGGCTTTGTTCATATTTCATGTCTCAGGTTTACAACCACTATAATATGGAGGCCTCAAGTGCAACCCAAAACATTACCAAAGGGCACCACATAATGTTCAGTGTATATATTACAAAATATGCTACAAGACATAATCAAAGACTGCAGACATGCTACAGGCCAGGGGGGAGGCTGGTGAAATGTTGCAGGAGATTGCGAGAGGTTGCTGCTATTGTATTGCTATTACAAATTAGTGACCTGCACGCCCCCTTTAAAAACTACTGGCATCAAATTTGATAGTCCATTACAATAGGTTAGAGAATTAACATACCCAAAAAGAGAAATAGACAATTGAATTCATGGAAAAATTAAAAAAATGTTAAGAAATTAACTAAATCGTTCAGTAGAAACTAGTTTAATTAATTGCTTCCCGACCGCGCGCCGTCTTTTCACGGCGGCAGTCGGGGAGCTGGGCGCGAATCGCCGTAAATAAACGGCGATTCGCATTTTGGCCGCCGGCGACGCGCGCACGCACCCGCCGCACTCCCGAGGAGTGTGCCCGCGGCTCGGGCAGACCCGATGTCCGCCGGCGAGCCGCGATGAGCGGCTACAGGGAAAAGAAGGGGAACCGCCGATGTAAACACGGCGGTTCCCCGCCCTGTCAGTGGGGTATGAGAGATCTACTGATCCCTGTCACTGGGATCAGTTAGATCTCTCATGCCCATGTTAGCCCAACCCCCCCACAGTAAGAACACACCCAGGGAACACAGTTAACTCCTAGCTCCCCCCCCCAGGTTAACTCCTTCACTGACATTTATACAGTAATCAGTGGACATTTAAATTTCTGATCGCTGAATAAATGTCATTGGTCCCAAAAAAAGTGTCAAAAATGTCCGACATGTCTGCTGCAATATCGCAGTACCGCTAAAAATCGCAGATCGCCGCCATTACTAGTAAAAAATAAAAAAAAATAAAAACCCCAGAAATGAATTCTCATCATCCGTAAACGCGGCCACTTTTGCGCAAACCAATCAATAAACGCCGATTGCGATTTTTTTTATTGCAAATATGAGGAAGAATATAAATCGGCCAAAAACGGTGAAAAAAAATGTTTTTTTATATTTTTTTTTTGGATTTGAATTTTAGCAAAAAGTAAGAAATTTGGGTTTTTTTGCAAAATGGTCGCTCTTCTTTTGTTTATAGCGGCGATCAGAAATGATGCAGAGGCGATCAAATACCACCAAAAGAAAGCTCTATTTGTGGGAAAAAAAGGACGCAAATTTTGTTTGGGTACAATGTCGCACGACCGCGCAATTGTCTGTTAAAGCGACGCAGTGCCGAATCGCAAAAAGTGCTCTGGTCCTAAAGCTGCAAAACCTTCCGGGGCTGAAGTGGTTAATAACTTTCTTTACGGTCCTAGAGCTGCTAGCGCCCAAGGGCTAAAGTACCAAAGGACTGCATGCTGCCCTCATGCCATGAGTTCAGCACCAGGACAATGGATGGTATATGGGCTTGTTGACATAATACATGCACTACATGCTTTAAAAGGTAGATTGTGTTCACAAGTGTTTTTTTTAGTAAAAGATTCACACCAGTCAAAAATGAGAATTAGACTTCGAGAAGAGTTCAACTGGTCTTCTCAATACTTTCATTTTTTCAAGTCCCCTCCGCTTTCTTTTGATAGTAATCTGGTGATCTCTAGTGACCCACTTGTGATGCATGAGATTAATTCTTATACACACCCACTGCAGGTTCCTTAAATAACTCAGTGCTGAGTTCTTCAAGGCCACTAATCAGATGCAAAGCTTCCTTGGAAGCTTGAATGCCATTGGTGATAGGAAGCAGAGAGGCAATTGCACAGCATGAGCTTCTGGAAAAATGCTTCCAGTGACCTCATGAGATGTTCTGTGCATTCAGGCTACAGTGGATTATCGAGAGTCCAGATTAAGGTCAATAGAGTATTTTTTTTTACTTTAGCACTGTTTCTTGATCTGCATTAGTGGTTGCTTAGTAATTGGTTTTATTAGGTATTCAAAATTGCATTTTTTTAAACATTTTTACATTCATTATTAAAAAAGTTGAAAACCCCACTTGTGACTCTGACTGTTCACTAATTGGACCTCCACCTTAAATATATAGACAGACTAGGGTATTATATAAAATTACTTCAAAGGACGCATGCCTCATATTTAACTGGCTTTACTTGTTAAAATGCAACTTGGAGTCCATACTTTTAGAATGGCTGAGACATTAACAAATATACAGTATACAAATATAGGCAGAAAAGCATCATGCGAAACATTTACATATTTCCTATTCATCTTAGTAATGACAGTTAAAGTCGAATTGTCACATTTATGTAAGGGGCGGGGTTCCTTTCCCCTGTAGAAGTGTTCTCCATCTCAGCTCTGCATTGCAACTGAAAACGTGTCTTCTTCTTCCAGTATCATGGGGTCAGAGATCCATCTGAATACACGAGGCCCAGGAGCCTTCTCCAGACTTTCCCCCAGTGACTAATTTTCTTAAGTCACGCGCAGAGCCTTCCAGCGAATGTACAAACCAACACCCAGGAGGTGAAATCATCAGATACTGAAACTTGCCAGATACCAACCTCTCAAGTCTCCATTCCTTGTCCGTACATCCGGAGACTTGTCACCACATATCAGCAGATTAAACATGATGTTTTCAACTTATTTTCAGCCCCCACTACCCAAAGAAGATTCACACTCAGTTCATAAATTGCAAGCCTTTGCTCATCAGCACGTCTTATGTATAAACAAGGATGTGCATCCAACATAATCATTAAAAGTCAATCCATTGGAGAAAACAAATGGCCAAAAAATTTTCTTCTCTAACATTAAATTTTGCTGGATTCCGCAATATGTACAGGAGAATAGAGTACCCTTCAGAGATCATGCCCTTCCTATCCTCACTTAAGAACACCGTATGGATTAGCACGTGGTTCCCTGGACACCTGGGGGTAGATCTAGCCTGGATATGAAGGGCGTGTCGCAGCTGCAGGTATTGATAGAACTGTGTTTTCTTCAAGGCAAATTCTCCCTGTAGGTCCTGAAAAGTTTTAAGTGGCAACCTGCAGCAGAGTTGGTGAATGTATTGTACTCCCGACATCTCCCATTCCTGGAACCCCTGCAGCTTGAACAGCTCGGGATATCGTGCATTTCGCCATAATGGTGTTTGTGGCAAGAAACCCTCCAGTTTTAGCATTTTTTAATGGTAGCTCAAAGGGTACAAAGAAGGCAATAGTGGGTAATTTTCTGTTAAGATGAGTAAATCTTTCTTCTAAATAGGGTAGGGCAGGGGCTCCGCCCCCTAGGGGGATAAGAAGCCTCCGAACTGGATCCTCTGGATCCACATTGCCCCAGCTGTTGCATCTGCGTGACTAAATAATATAACCTAGCGTGTGGGACTGCCAAACCACCCCAGTCCTTGCCCATCTGGAGCGTGTTTAAACTGACCCTCGCTGTCTGTTTTCTCCACATCAGTTCACTAAACAGGGAATCTATGCGGAGGAACCACTTCCGTGGTATCCAGACTTGGGCATTGTGGAAGATGTAAAGAAGTTGGGGTGCCCAGACCATTTTAATGAGATTAATTCTACCAACTACAGATAATGGCAGTTTACACCAGGTGTCCCCTTTAACTTTAAGTCTCCTCAATAGTGGGATCAAATTAAATTTTATGTATTGGGATACATCCTGGGTAACTTGTATGCCCAGTTATTTGAATTGCGTAACTACTTGTATTGCCCGGGCATAGGCAGGAAGTGGAGCCGCAAGCTCCTCCAGAGGCAGTAGGACTGACTTGTCCCAATTGATTGAAAATCCGGACAATGTGCCAAAGGTTTCAATGAGGGACATAACCTTTTGCAAAGAGCTCTAGGCGTCACCCAAGTATAGCAGGGTGTCATCAGCATATAAAGACACCTTGTCTACCCCTGTATCCCGCTCAAAACCCAATGTCAGGGTCCCTCCGTATACTTTCCGCCAGCGGCTCCAAAGCAAGAGCAAATGGGAGAGACCCCTGTCTTGTTCCCCTATGTAAGTCAAAGGCCTCCGACAGCTCCCCGTTCAGCTAAATCCTAGCGGTTGGGCTAGCGTACAAGAGCCGTATCCACGCAATAAATTTCTCACCCAGGCCAAACCTCCGCAGCACTGCCCACAGGTATGGCCACTCGACACTGTCGAAGGCCTTTGCCGCATCAAGGGAAAAAAACGCTCTATTGCCCGGATTAATAACTGGAAGTTTTAGATTAAGATATAACCTTCTAAGATTGTGGGCTGTGGACCAGCTTATGCACCACCTTAGTGAGTCTAGAGGCCAACACCTTCGCCAGCAGCTTAACATCCGCCGTCAGCAACGATATTGGCCTGTATAAATCTGGTCTGTCAGCCTCCTTTCCTGGCTTCAAGAGTACCACTATAATAGCCTCATTCATAGAAGCCGGTAAGTGTCCCGTACGAAAAGCATTCTCATACACTTTAAGTAATGTTGGGAGAGTCCCACTCGTATATCGCCTGTAGACCTCAGAAGGAAGGCCGTCCAGCCCCGGAGATTTACCATTATGGGAGGATTTAAGCGCTACAGACAATTCTTCCTCCGCTATCGGGGTGTCCAGCATTGCGGCATCCAAGGCCGACAGGCAAGGTAGACCACTGCTTTCAAGAAATGCCTCAATGGCCACCTCTGAAGAGGCAGCTTTAGAGGATTACAAGTCCCTATAATACCCACGAAACACTTCAAGTATCTCAGGCATTCGTGTATATATGGAGCCCACAGTGTCTCTGATCTCTGTAACAAAGGAGGAGGGTTGCTGTGATCTTGCTAGCATAGCCTGCATATGCCCCGTAGACTCCCCCTCCTCAAAGTGTTTCTGTTGTAAAAAGAAACGCTTATTTTCAGCCAGCTGCAACGTAACTTGTCTAGACTTTGACTGGGCTTCCAGCCATGCTTGTTTGGTATCATCATTGGGATTATCAACAAACTCCTCCTCCTTTGCTCTAGCAACAATACACACCGAGGTTTCCCAGGCTTTAGTGTTAGTTTTTATGGAGGCGATAATTTGATAAACTGACCTCTCAAATATGCTTTGGTCGCGTCCCACACCACATTCAAGGGCGCAGATCCTATATTTTGCTGCAAGAAGGCCTCTAGCATGCTCGGTATGGGATCAGGGTCCGGTATGAGAGACAACCAGAAGGGGTTCATCTTCCACTGAGTACGAGTATGAGCAGGTTTAAAAGGTAGTGATAACTCTACCCAGAATGGTGAGTGGTCGGATATATCCCTGCTTTCATAATCAGCGGAGGTCACCAGTGGTAAAAGTGATCGCCCAGGTCTAATCTCGATAACTCGCTGTAAGTGGCTGAGTAGCAAGACAATCGCCTGGACCCCGGATTCCTGATTCTCCATACGTCAGTTAATCCAAGCTCCTCAATCAACCTGGCAAAAGGAGTAGGCCCGTCTGCTCTGGAATGTGCTGATGCAACTGGATTAAATTTATCCCAATCGGGATCTAAAATATTATTGAAATCCCCCATTGCTAACAGGGGAAGTGTCGGGAATCGGGCCGTAAAGTTTGCCATGTCCCTGTGGATGTCGGATGAGAAAGGAGGAGGCACATAAATACCTGCTATTATACATGAGATTACACATACATTACATAACAGAAAGACATATCTGCCGGCTGGATCTATCACTGAAACCGAACATGAAAATTGTACACCCCTGCGTATCAGTATCCTCACTCCCTTTGAGTATGAGGAGTAAGTGGAATGAAATTGAGCGCTAAATAGTCTGGTGGGAAATTGGAATGCCTGGTTAGGCTGGAGATGGGTCTCTTGGAGGCAAACAACACTTGGATTCAGTCGTTTACTCAACCCCATAGCCGCCAACCGCTTCACATGATCATTCAGACCTCTGACATTCCAGGTCAGCACTTTTACAGTGGCAGCCATTGTGAATGAGGTGTTAAATCTGCATTGGCAACTCCCGATGGTACACCAGGTCCCCTGTCAGTAGGAGGTAATAGCACTTTGGGCAATGAGTGCTGCACCCTTGCTTCCAATATAATATGCGCTATTAGTGCGCACTCATAATAGAACAAGAGGGTACAACCGAGGTCCAGGCATAATGTTCCGTTGGAGGAGGAATTCTGCAGGTCAAGTGTCTGAGGCGACAGCATATCGTCAAGCAACAGATACCAGTAGAATGAACAATGGGAGCCAACAGGGCTCCAAAGGTCTGTGAACAAACCTTCCAGCATAGCGATGGGTTAATCCACACGGGGGGGTAAAACAGTGGTAACCTGTGTGTCGGTAGCCGGTTTCGCTTCGGCAGTGCATAGAATAGAGAAAGTAAAACTGGTTTTCAGCATTGGGGTTCCTCCGCCTAAACTACATATAAACTGGGGAATTAAAAGGAAGACCAACTGCATACTTCAGAGATAAAGCTTTGGCATGGTCAGGCAGCTTCCCAGGGTCTTGGAGCCTCGGCACGTAAAAATCTCTCCTCCCTATCCAAAACCACGGCAGGGCGATCAAAGAATTGGACTTCGCCCCGTGCCACCACACGAAGGTGCGCGGGGTGTAACATGGAGTACTGTATATTTAAATCTCTAAGCCGCTTCTTCACGGCCATGAATTGAGCGTGCTGTTTTTCTAACTCAGAGGAAAAATCAGGGTATAGAGAAATTTTGGAGTTGTCAATGGTGAGCGAGCTTCCCCTGGTTCTGGCTTTTGACTGGATAGTTCTCTGTCTTTATAGTTCAATAGCTTAAAGAGAAGTGGGCGTGGGGGAGCACCAGGCGGTGGTGGGCACGCTGGGACCCTATGCGCCCTCCCCACTGCAAACATAGAAGAAAAGGATTCTTTTCCAAAGACAGATGTTAACCAACCTTCAATAAATTTGACTTGGTTTTTACCTTCCGTACATTCGGGGAGCCCAATCGCCATATGTTGTTAAGAAGCATTCTATTTTCAAGGTTGTCTAAACGGGCGGCATGTTGTGCCGTGAACTGACCCTGGTATTTCACATCACGCTGCATGGGCCCCATGTCATCTTCCATGGAGCTCACCCAACCTGCTAGGGCAGACGTGCGTTCTCTTAACTTCTGCATGTCATGGCAGACAAAAGAAATTTCTGCCTTCACCCCCTTTATCTCATCGGTAAGTGTGGCAGTTTAAATTGAAACAGGTATTAACATCCAGGAGAATGTCTCTCAGAGTGGGATCAGGGGATGTGTCATCTGCAGTATGGGGCTTGCCCAGGGAGGAGAGCGGGGTACTCACTGTGTTCCATAGCAGGGAGGGCCCGGGTTCCTCATCCAGGGGGACAGTGTCGTCCGCATCCTGGCGGCTCTCTGCCACTTCCTACTCATGTGTGCCCACTGGTGCGCGGTCTTTAGATAGTGACCTGGCAAAAAGCTTTTCCGCCGCCGCCTTCTGCCGGTCCCTAGGCATGTGCTGGTCCATGACGCCGTCCAGGCCTGCAGCCGCGGCTGCGGCATAGCTCTCCTTCCCCCGTTTAGACATATATCCCGGCAATCCTGGCTACAATGTAGAGGCTCTGCGTCAGTGACCCTCGGGAGGCCCTTTTGATATAATCTTGTGCCAATAAGTCCAGTCCCCAAAATAAAAGCTCAGGATTTTCGGCGGAGCACTGTCTCCATGCGTTCTTCTACATGAGCCCCTCAGCCACGCCCCCCTAACATTACATTTTACACTTAAAGAAAAACATCAACTTCTCTCTTTCAGTTCCCAGCCGGGGATAGTCCTAAAAATCCTACATTTTTCAAACCTC
>BLSH010414043.1:274592-286209 GCA_018402905.1 Glandirana rugosa | reverse complement strand
CGCCACTAAGAGACTTCAAGCGCAACAACTAGTAACATTCGTAGATAATCCGATAACACACGTCTTATTCGCAGAAGGTAAAATACGAGGTGTACTAGGTAAGAGAGAACGTCCAGACAGTGACGATGTAAGTACCCGACCTCGTAAAAGTAGTACAGATACACATCCCACAGTGCATCACTCTAATTTCGCCTCAAGGTGGGATTTCACCTTGAAGGCGACCAACCTAAGGAGGGGGGGAGTCCACAGTGTAAACCGTGGAAAGCCCCCCCTCCCCCTTCTCCTGTGGACAGAAATCTGTCCACAGGAAAAGGTGTGAAGGCCCTCGAGACAGGTGTCCTCTTCCCCCTCCCCCCCGAAAGGTGCCAAATGTGACACCTGAGGGGGGGAGGAATCCAACCAGCGGAAGTTCCACTTTAGGGTGGAACTCCGCTTTAATCTCACTACGTGACACCCTACACATAGACATGATGAAAATGCTCCAGCCCATGAATGTAGCAGTGACAGACCTGCAAGAGAGAATGGATCATGTGGAGCATAAAATGGAAGACGCTTATTCTGCACACAATAGCCTAATAGATGCTTACAATGATCAACAACGCGAACTTCAGAGAATCACCGCCAAATTGGCAGATATGGAGGATCGCAGCCGCAGGTCCAACATTAAATTTCGCGGTATTCCAGAGTCGGTTCCTAATGCGGATCTGAAAGGTTTCATAAAACAACTTCTGCATGAGCTAGTGCCAGAAGCAAGTGAAATGGAACTCTTAATTGACAGGGCACACAGATTGCCGAAACCATCTTTTCTCCCAGACTCTGTCCCCAGGGACGTACTGTCTAAAATCCATTTCTACCATGTAAAAGAGGCAGCAATGAAAGCCATGAGGAACAAACAACAGCTTACTGGCAAATTTGCCGGAATATCTTTGTACACAGACCTATCACAAGCCACTGTGCTACACCGGAAAAAACTGACCACCATCACTAAGGTGCTGCGGAACCATAACATCGCGTAGAAATGGGGGACCCCATCCAAGCTAATTGTGACCTATAAAGACATGTCAGTGAGCATCTTGTCCTTGGAAGCAAGACTACGCTACCTACGAGAATGGAATATTCACCCTCGAGACTACAGTGAAGAACCACATAACGACCCTTACAAATTGAAGAAAGACTGGCTACAACGTCCGAATAAATCCTCATCCAAGACAAAACCCGCCCAACGACCATTAGGCAGTAACAGGAGCCAAGACCTGGATTTCGTTCCTAGATAGCAAGATCACCTTTACTCTTGGTATCTGGGTGTTCCGACCCCCAAGGGATGTGCATACCTTACTGCCCTAGAGAATCAGGGCAGGCTCTGTTCTCCTTTTTAGTTGTTCTTCTACGTATTGTTTCTCTAAAGTTTATGTTCCTGTTTGACAGCACTGACGTACAACATATATCTTCTCTCAACTTCTTTCGACCCAGTGAAGAAATACTGCGTAACCCACAGCAACCGCTCTACCGCGCTATCTCTCCATGGACTGCCCAGACTCAAGCCACAAGAGTTGTTCCAGCTGAGACACTCTCCCTGGTGAGTTACCACACAGCCTATTATCACAGAACTCCGATAAAAAATGACAATTAAAATAGTATCCCTCAACACCAAAGGACTTAACAGTCCTTTTAAACGCCAATTACTATGGCAAGAAGCCCGTTAAAGGGGGACGTGATATGCGTACAAGAGACTCATTTTGCGGCTGCTAAAGCCCCCCAATGCACACACTCGCAATTTCGAAATATTTTTTATGCCAATGCGGAAACTAAACACAACGGAGTAATGATAGCCATTAAGAATTCTATTGCCTTTTCTCTTCAAGAAGTAATTCTTGATCCGAAAGGACGGTATATTATACAAATTTGCATGTTGAATAATGTACTGTATACTTTGGTGAATGTTTACGTTCCCAATCAAGGTCAATGTTCCTTCATTAGAAAACTAATGCGCAAGGCGAAGGCTGTATGTAAGGGGGACCTCCTCCTGGTGGGAGACTTTAACTTGGTGGCCGATAGCAGCGAAGACTGTAAACCTCCTAAAAAACAATATGCAAATTCTCTCCAACATATTCTTCATGAAGAACATGTATTTGACGCGTGGAGGTGCCTCCACCCAGGAGAGAAGGACTTTACGTTCTTCTCTAACCCCCACAGATCCTATTCAAGGATTGACATGATTCTAGTGGACCTATCACTGCTAAATAGAACAAAGAAAACAGAGATAGGCACCATTACGTGGTCTGACCACGCCCCAATATCCATAGAATTAGAAGAAAAATGTAACACTAACCCCACGTTCATATGGAGGAATAACACCCAAATATTCGAATGCAACGGCCACCAGGAGAGGGTTAAGGGTCACCTGGAGGAGTTCTTCCGCTTTAACGAATCTGATGATGTATCTAAAACAACTATTTGGTGTGCACACAAGGCCTACATCAGAGGCATTTTACTTCAGATAGCAGCTAAAGAGAAAAAGTCCAAAGCATTAGCACTTAATAATCTATTAAGGGAAATCCAAAAATTAGAACAAACTAATAAAAAGGAAATTACCCCACTAATTACTGAGGCCCTCCAAGAGAATAGGAGAAAACTTAAATCCCTCTTGATGGATAAATATGAAAAAAATCTTAAATATCTCAAAGCAAGTTATTACTCTTCTAGCAACAAAGCTGGGAAAAAATTAGCACTGCAAATTAAAGCTAAACAAACCAAAAGTAGGATAAATTTTCTTATAGAGAAGAAAACTGGATCTAAAATAACGCATCCTAAAGACATAGCAAATAGCTTTAGGGATTATTATAGATCCTTATACAATTTAAAGGATGACCATAACACTCCTCAACCCACCCCGGAAGACATTCAAAAGTTTTTAGAAGCAATCCATCTCCCATCTATGTCCGAGGAGCAATTAGAAAAAATTAACCAACCCATCTCTGAAGAAGAAGTCAAGTCGGTAATCAACAAATTACCTCCAAATAAATCCCCAGGCCCAGATGGGCTATCAGCAGAATACTACAAGACCTTTGCAGACCTACTTTCACCACATCTTACACACATCCTAAACGCGGCAGCCCATACAAGCATTCTCCCAGAAGAGATGTTGCAAGCATATATAATTACATTGCCTAAACCAGGAAAGGACCCGACCTCACCGCCAAATTTTAGACCGATCTCGTTATTAAATACAGATCTCAAAATCCATGCAAAGGTTATTGCAAATAGATTAGCGCAAATCACACCATCCCTAATCAACCCAGACCAGGTAGGTTTCGTTACTAATAGACAGGCTTCAGACGGCACCCGAAGAATTCTTAACCTTATAAGAATAGCAGAACACCAAAAATTAGCGACCGCCTTTATCGCATTAGACGCTGAAAAGGCATTTGACAGAGTGCACTGGGGGTATTTGCAGGCAGTTCTTACCAAATTCGGTCTCACAGGATTTATTGCATCAGCTATATTAGCCCTATACTCTAAACCTTCGGCCCAGGTCTATACCTCCAGTGCACTCTCAGACAAATTCGTAATTTCCAATGGCACGCGCCAAGGATGCCCTCTGTCCCCCCTGATCTTTACCTTAATAATGGAGCCCTTTGCAGAAACCATACGTCAATCTTCTTCCATAAAAGGGATTCAAACACCCAACAAGTCCAATAAAATAGGCCTATTCGCGGATGAAGTCATTCTGACGGTCACAGAACTGGACTCATCCTTACCCGAAATCACCAAAACCATAACCCAATTCGGAAATATATCTTACTATAAAATAAATGTGAACAAATGCCAAATTCTCACCAATAACATTAACCGGCTTAAAAAAAAGACTTACAACGAAATGCTACCATGTAAATGGGACAATAATTCCATACAATATCTAGGGATAACTCTAACGGCTAACTCCAACAAACTCTACGATGCCAACTTTAAAAAGCTACTAAACATAATAAGCAATGACTTGTTAACTATAGGCAAAAGAGAAATCTCCTGGATGGGTAGAATAGCAACTTTTAAGATGGTAGTGCTGCCTAAAATTCTCTATCTATTCAGGACGATTCCTATCATTCTACCAACACACTTCTTTCAAAAAATCAACCGGATGCTTAGGCAATTCATTTGGGAGGGGAAAAGGGCAAGAATCTCCTTTACAGCATTGACTAGACACAAAAAGAAAGGAGGTATAGGAGCACCCAGGATTATAGACTACTATAATGCTGCGCTTCTAAACCAACTGAAAGCGTGGGTCCATCAGCCGCCTGAAACCCAGTGGGCTGGATTAGAAAAGTACATGATCCAAGGTAGGAATCTAAAAAATCTCTTATTAGCGAAACTTCTTGACGCTCCGCTCCTTATTCCTAAACACCCAGCTATTTTAGCCTCCTTACAAGCATGGAGTCACATCCATAAAAATGACTCAGAGACTTTTGAAATCCAAGTAAAGGACCTACCCCTATCTACTTTTGAATTTCTAATCCCTGACCTCTCAGTTAAAAACTGGGAGACTAGGGGGCACTCTTCCTTTGGAGAGATCCCCGAACCCAACAGAATATTGGAAGGCCTCCAGAAAACCCAAATTCTCCACCTCATTAGCTCCCTTAAATCCAAATCCATTAAGGTCAACAAATACATGTGGGACTATATTCACTCAGACCCCAACCAAAAAAAGGGCATTTCTTACTTATATCTCCTATTACAACCCAAAAATTTGATAAAACAAGAAACCGCCATTCAAAAATGGGAACAGGACTTAGGCATCTCATTCCCAGAAGAGGATTGGCTTAGGGCAATTAAAATCAGCACCTCAGCCACACATTGTGTTGCCCACTGGGAGAACACTTACAAAGTCCTTTATAGATGGTATCTTACTCCCGTCAGATTATCTAAAATATATGACAATATCGACCCAAGCTGCTGGCGCAATTGTGGCCAGAGAGGCAACCTAATGCACATTCTTTGGCAGTGTAAATCAATCACCAGTTTTTGGAGATCCATCTTCCAGCTGATCTCAGCAATCTCAGGAATGGTAATCGAACCCTCACCAGCATTAGCTTTATTAGGTATAAAACTAGACGCATTCCCACTGCAATGCAGATTTATAATAGCACATCTGCTAACTGCAGCTAGACTGGCTATCATGCAGCATTGGAAATCTGATAAAGCACCGTCCATATCAGAAGTAATTACAAAGGTCAACTCTAATTGTACATTTGAACATATCTTTGCATGTACTAAAGGTAACCAATTAGCGTTTAGACGCATTTGGGACAAATGGATCACTAGGACCAACCTAAACAACATTCTATGACTAAACACAGATATGCAGGGCCATATTATCAATGAGATATATGATTTGTACGTCTTCTCCTTCTCCTTTCTCTCCTCTTTCCCTTTCCTTATTTTTCTTTTTGTTCTCCGAAGTTTCCCTCTGATACAGGAAACATTGTTGCCTGAGGCTACACATTCCCAGGTCTTCTGTTCATGAATCCTTATATAAGAACTGCAGCTCCTATGTTGTAATGCTTAAACTTAAGTACCACACATTAAGGCCTCATACACACGGGCGTTTTTTGACGCCGGCGTCTACTGACGTTTTTTGCAACTCTCCATGTTAGTCAATGGCCCCATAAAAACGTCGGTGTTTCTGAGCTGTAGGTGGCGTCGGCGTTAGTGAGCAGAAAGTAGAACCCATGGCCATCGCGTTCTGAGGCTGTAACATTTTGACGTTTTTTGACGCCGACGCCACAATATGCCAAGAAACGCCAACATATGCCACCTATTATTATACCGGCGTTTTTTGACGCCAACGTTTTTAGGTTGAAAAATAGCAGAGGGATGATTTTTTTTAAAAAAACGCCTATTGACGCCGACGCTCACTAACGCTCAAAAACGCCAATGCATAACGCCGAAAGACGCCGACTTTTTTTCCTTGACGTCGGGCCCGACGTTTTGTTTATTATTTTATATACGCCCGTGTGTATGAGGCCTTAAGGTTAAAAGGAAGGACCAGCGATGCCTCGGGAAATACCTCCTGTCACAGTATGATCCCAACTGGGGTGACGGAGGGAAGACCCGGGGTATTGGGTCCGAGGTATCATATCAACAATACAGCCGAATTGGTGGCGATATGTGAGTTTGGTTTTCTATAAATGGAAGTGGAGCTGATTGCGATACATAATGTGTTATGTCATGCTGTTATGATAGTAATACCCTATGTATCGGAGAGGACAACAGGAATGTAAAATGTTATACTACTAACTGTTTGTACTTTGTTTTCTAAAACCAATAAAGAACTAAAGTTAAAAAAAAAAAAAAAAAAAAAGAACAGCCGACGTACGACGGTCGTACAACAGGAGTTGTAAGAGCAAACTAGAATACTTTGGTTGTACAACAAGCGGTCGTACGACCGTTGTACCGTGTGTACAGAGAAGTTGGTCCAGCAAGTTGTATTGTGCAAAACATGCATGCTCAGAAGTCAGGAACGCCGGGAAGTGTCTGTTTGTTCCTAATTCACAAATTACATGCACCTGAACTTTCTCTTTATACGTTCATAACACGTCACTACGTTCAGCTGGGTCGTACAATCGTTTAGTGCATGTCAGTATGCGAGATACAACAGCCAACATATGTTCTGGTCTGTTTGGTCGTACTATGGTCGCACCGCGTGTACGAGGCGTTAGGCCATCCTGTGTCATGGATGGAGCTATGAATTGGAGCCCAGCTTAACCAGCTCACAACTGTCCTATAGCAGATTTACTGCTACAGGGTGACCACTCTGCGCAGAACCACATGCTGTATATACGTGATTCTGCACCCTGCATAGGGGGCACACGCATGCCACTTCTGCTGCGATTAGTCACAGCAGAAGCCGATCAGGGGGTGCCTGCCAATGGATGACCTCTGCTACCCACGGATTGTCGGGAAAACACACTGGATGGAGCTCTGCCTATGTAAACAATGAGGAGCTCCGTTCTGTCAGTAGGGATGTGATGGATTATTTTTTCCTGCAAAGCACATCCCTTAGTAAAAGCTCCACACTGTGTACACAAAAACACTGGCTAGGGACTCATTTAACCCTTTGATCACCCCTGAGGTTAACCCCTTTCCAGCCAGTGTCATTAGTACAGTGATAGTATATATGTTTAGCACTGATCACTGTATTAGCGTCACTGGTCCCCCAAAAAAAACTGTCAGTTAGTGTCCAATCGTCCACCGCAACGTTGCAGTCCCGTTATAAGTCGCTGATCGCCGCCTTTACTACTATAAAAATAAATAATAATTCCACAAATCTATCCCGTAGTTTGTAGACGCTATAACATTTGCACAAACCAATCAATATACGCTTACTGGGATTTCTTTTTACTAAAAATATGTAGAATGTATATTGGCCTAAACTGATGAATAAATTTGATTTTTTTACATTTTTATTGGATGTGTAAAATATATATATTTTTAACATATTGTCGCTGTTTTTTTTGTTTATAGCGCAAAAAATAAAAACCACAAAGGTGATCCAATAACACCAAAAGAAATCTCTGTTTGTGGGGAAAAAAGACATCAATTTTATTTGTGCACAACGTCGCACGACCGCGCAATTGTCAGTTAAAGTGACGCAGGAGGTCTGACAGGTCCCCTGCTGAGTCTGAGCTCCCCACTGACTCAGAGCAGAGCTACAGGTGGGAGAATGTTGTAGCTCTGCAGGGAGACCACTGCTTCCACAGGAGACAAGGGCCCTTCTCTGCAGCAGAGGACAGGTATGTGTGTCATTGGACCACAGTATACTTCAATAAAGTGTCAGAAAATTACACACTGTCATGTGTTATAATAATGCATCCCACCGTCCTACACAACACACACCACTGTGCACATCTCTAACGGTCTCTTGTACTGTATTGATAATCTCTAACAGTCTCTTGTACTGTTTTGATGATCTCTAACAGTCTCTTGTACTGTATTGATGATCTCTAATGGTCTCTTGTACTGTATTGATAATCTCTAACAGTCTCTTGTACTGTATTGATAATCTCTAACAGTCTATTGTACTGTATTGATAATCTCTAATGGTCTCTTGTACTGTATTGATAATCTCTAACAGTCTCTTGTACTGTATTGGGAATCTCTAAGTCTCTTGTACTGTATTGATGATCTCTAACAGTCTCTTGTACTGTATTGATAATCTCTAATGGTCTCTTGTACTGTATTGATAATCTCTAACAGTCTCTTGTACTGTATTGATAATCTCTAACAGTCTATTGTACTGTATTGATAATCTCTAATGGTCTCTTGTACTGTATTGATAATCTCTAACAGTCTCTTGTACTGTATTGGGAATCTCTAAGTCTCTTGTACTGTATTGATGATCTCTAACAGTCTATTGTACTGTATTGATAATCTGTAATGGTCTCTTGTACTGTATTGATAATCTCTAACAGTCTCTTGTACTGTATTGGGAATCTCTAAGTCTCTTGTACTGTATTGATGATCTCTAACAGTCTATTGTACTGTATTGATAATCTCTAATGGTCTCTTGTACTGTATTGATAATCTCTAACAGTCTCTTGTACTGTATTGGGAATCTCTAAGTCTCTTGTACTGTATTGATAATCTGTAATGGTCTCTTGTACTGTATTGATAATCTCTAACGGTCTCTTGTACTGTATTGCCAATCTCTAATGGTCTCTTGTACTGTATTGCCAATCTCTAACGCTCTCTTGTACTGTATTTCCAATCTCTAATGGTCTCTTGTACTGTATTGCCAATCTCTAATGGTCTCTTGTACTGTATTGCCAATCTCTAATGGTCTCTTGTACTGTATTGATGATCTCTAACAGTCTCTTGTACTGTATTGATAATCTCTAACAGTCTCTTGTACTGTATTGATAATTTCTAACAG
Organism: Glandirana rugosa; assembly: GCA_018402905.1. Classification (NCBI taxonomy): domain Eukaryota; kingdom Metazoa; phylum Chordata; class Amphibia; order Anura; family Ranidae; genus Glandirana; species Glandirana rugosa. Next base: position 277,280 of record BLSH010414043.1, on the reverse strand, counting down.
TCTCTTGTACTGTATTGGGAATCTCTAAGTCTCTTGTACTGTATTGATGATCTCTAACAGTCTCTTGTACTGTATTGATAATCTGTAATGGTCTCTTGTACTGTATTGATAATCTCTAATGGTCTCTTGTACTGTATTGATAATTTCTAACGCTCTCTTGTACTGTATTGCCAATCTCTAATGGTCTCTTGTACTGTATTGATAATTTCTAACGCTCTCTTGTACTGTATTTCCAATCTCTAACGGTCTCTTGTACTGTATTGATGATCTCTAACAGTCTCTTGTACTGTATTGATAATCTCTAACAGTCTCTTGTACTGTATTGATAATTTCTAACGCTCTCTTGTGCTGTATTTCCAATCTCTAGCAGTCTCTTGTATTGTATTGGGAATCTCTAAGTCTCCTGTACTGTATTGATGATCTCTAACAGTCTCTTGTACTGTATTGCCAATCTCTAACGGTCTCTTGTGCTGTATTTCCAATCTCTAACAGTCTCTTGTACTGTATTGGGAATCTCTAAGTCTCTTGTACTGTATTGATAATCTCTAACAGTCTCTTGTACTGTATTGCCAATCCCTAATGGTCTTTTGTACTGTATTTCCAATCTCTAATGGTCTCTTGTGATGTATTGCCAATCTCTAATGGTCTCTTGAACTGTATTTCCAATCTCTAATGGTCTCTTGTGCTGTATTTCCAATCTCTAACGGTCTCTTGTGCTGTATTGCCAATCTCTAATGGTCTCTTGTACTGTATTGATAATCTCTAACGGTCTCTTGTACTGTATTGATAATCTCTAACGGTCTCTTGTACTGTATTGCCAATCTCTAATGGTCTCTTGTACTGTATTGCCAATCTCTAACGGTCTCTTGTACTGTATTTCCAATCTCTAATGGTCTCTTGTACTGTATTTCCAATCTCTAACGGTCTCTTGTACTGTATTGCCAATCTCTAATGGTCTCTTGTACTGTATTGCCAATCTCTAACGGTCTCTTGTACTGTATTTCCAATCTCTAACGGTCTCTTGTACTGTATTTCCAATCTCTAACGGTCTCTTGTACTGTATTGCCAATCTCTAACGCTCTCTTGTACTGTATTGCCAATCTCTAATAGTCTCTTGTACTGTATTGCCAATCTCTAACAGTCTCTTGTACTGTATTGATAATTTCTAACAGTCTCTTATACTGTATTGATAATCTCTAATGGTCTCTTGTACTGTATTGATAATCTCTAATGGTCTCTTGTACTGTATTTCCAATCTCTAATGGTCTCTTGTACTGTATTGATAATCTCTAATGGTCTCTTGTACTGTATTGATGATCTCTAACAGTCTCTTGTACTGTATTGATAATCTCTAACGGTCTCTTGTACTGTATTGATAATCTCTAATGGTCTCTTGTACTGTATTGATGATCTCTAACAGTCTCTTGTACTGTATTGATGATCTCTAACAGTCTCTTGTACTGTATTGATAATCTGTAATGGTCTCTTGTACTGTATTGATAATCTCTAATGGTCTCTTGTACTGTATTGATAATTTCTAACGCTCTCTTGTACTGTATTTCCAATCTCTAACGGTCTCTTGTGCTGTATTTCCAATCTCTAATGGTCTCTTGTACTGTAATGGCAATCTCTAACGGTCTCTTGTACTGTATTGATGATCTCTAACAGTCTCTTGTACTGTATTGATAATCTCTAACAGTCTCTTCTACTGTATTGATAATTTCTAACGCTCTCTTGTGCTGTATTTCCAATCTCTAGCAGTCTCTTGTATTGTATTGGGAATCTCTAAGTCTCCTGTACTGTATTGATAATCTCTAACAGTCTCTTGTACTGTATTGCCAATCTCTAACGGTCTCTTGTGCTGTATTTCCAATCTCTAACAGTCTCTTGTACTGTATTGGGAATCTCTAAGTCTCTTGTACTGTACTGATAATCTCTAACAGTCTCTTGTACTGTATTGCCAATCTCTAATGGTCTTTTGTACTGTATTTCCAATCTCTAACGGTCTCTTGTGATGTATTGCCAATCTCTAATGGTCTCTTGAACTGTATTTCCAATCTCTAATGGTCTCTTGTGCTGTATTTCCAATCTCTAACGGTCTCTTGTGCTGTATTGCCAATCTCTAATGGTCTCTTGTACTGTATTGATAATCTCTAACGGTCTCTTGTACTGTATTGATAATCTCTAACGGTCTCTTGTACTGTATTGCCAATCTCTAATGGTCTCTTGTACTGTATTGCCAATCTCTAACGGTCTCTTGTACTGTATTGATAATCTCTAACGGTCTCTTGTACTGTATTGCCAATCTCTAACAGTCTCTTGTACTGTATTTCCAATCTCTAACGGTCTCTTGTACTGTATTTCCAATCTCTAACGGTCTCTTGTACTGTATTGCCAATCTCTAACGGTCTCTTGTACTGTATTGCCAATCTCTAACGGTCTCTTGTACTGTATTTCCAATCTCTAATAGTCTCTTGTACTGTATTGCCAATCTCTAACAGTCTCTTGTACTGTATTGATAATCTCTAACGGTCTCTTGTACTGTATTGCCAATCTCTAACAGTCTCTTGTACTGTATTTCCAATCTCTAACGGTCTCTTGTACTGTATTTCCTGTCATGTTCTCTGACAATCTCTAACCGTTATGTCATGTTCTCTGGCAATCTCTAATAGTTATGTCATGTTCTCT
>BLSH010414043.1:240305-263222 GCA_018402905.1 Glandirana rugosa | reverse complement strand
AAGGAGGCAGTGGCTAGGGGTATACACATGCCATGGATGTAGGGTTGCCACCTCATCCCTTTAAACCTGAACACATATGAATTACACAGGTTGTTGTTCTGTGGCTGATTTCATGCAGATAAGGCACCACGTGAGTTTAATTTCCACCTTAATCAGCCACAGAACCTGTGTAATTCCTATGTGTTCAGGTTTAAAGGGATGAGGTGGCAACCTTAAGATAGGCGCTGATTGGTTGCTGTGGATTACTACACTGAACTAGATAGGCGCTGATTGGTTGCTATGGGTTACGACTTCATATTCAATGCGTCTGAATGCACAGCAATGTGTTCCCATCATCTGTCCTATCAGGTAACCTAGGGGCCCACTGATTGGTCCGCCTTACAGCGTCATTGGTCAACATGAGACGGCGGACCGCAAGCTCCTCCGTGATCTCCATGGTGTAGGAAAGCTGAATCCACGAGCAATTCCACCCCCTCTCCGCCCGCTTTCCCCTCCCGGATGTTCAACGGCGCCATTTCTAACCCCTTCAATACCGGGCACTTACCCCCCTTCCCGCCCGGACCAAGTCTTCAGCTTCCAGCGCTGTCGCATTTTGAATGAGAATTGCGCGGTCGTGCCACACTGTGCCCAAACACATTTGTATCATTTTTTCCCCCCACAACTAGAGCTTTCTTTTGGGGGTATTTGATCACCGCTGCAGTCTTTTTTTTTTTTTTTGCGCTACAAATAAAAGAAGGCCGAAAATTTAGAAAAAAAAAAAATACTCTTTTTTTCCGTCACAAAACTTTGTAAATAAGTACATTTTCTCCTTCACTGATGGGCACTGATGAGTTGGCACTGATAAGCAGCACTGACAGGCACTGCTGGCTGGCACTGAGCACTAATGGGTGGCACTGATGGGCACTATGTGGGACTGGTGGGCACTGATAGGCGGCGCTGTTAGGTACCAGCTATATGGATGGCACTGGCAGGAATCAAAGATGGGCACAGTGTCATCTCTATTGAGCATTGTGTGTCCCTTACCTGGTGGTCTTGTGTGGCATCCCTGGTGGTGTTGGGCAGGCTCCCTGGTGATCCTGGGTGGTGATCCTAGGGAGGGGGGGAGCCGCCGTTCGGCTCTCCTCTACTCAGGTCTGCAGACGCGACTTAAGGAGATCCAGATAAACGGCTCTTCCTGTTTACACTGTGATCAGCCATGATTGGTCACAGCTGATCACGTGGCAAAGAGCTTCTGATAGAACCTCTTTACCATGATTGGGAATGCGGTGCGTCAGACTGACACCCCCCCCCGACACACCACCCATCGCTGCGTGGCCCCGCGGGCGCATGCCAGCTTGTTATCCTGCTGGACACCCAGTCAGGATATCAACACCACTTCCTAGCCCTCATTCTGCATACGGCGGTAGGGAAGTGGTTAAATTTGGAAAGCATCTGATTGCACCGATCGTAGCGTTAATCAGATGCTTGTAAGGGCAGAGGAGACCTCTAATAAACCCCGGATCCCTGTCACTGCCTATTACTATCACAAGGGATGTTTACATTTATTGTGACAGCAGTAAAAGTGATTAAAAACAAAGAACAGAAACCGTGTAAAAATAATTATAAAAAAATACATAATTGAAATAGTTAAAACAGTAGAAAACTGCTGCAATAAAAATAAATAAACCTTTCCTCAGCAAAATAATACCATAATGTGCTGGTATGCATCGCCTACTAGCACATTATGAAACACTTGCCTTAGAAGGAAGCCCTCCAGCGCCACACTGACTGGGCTTCCATCCCCCCCCCCAGTCTTCCTCCTGCGAGTGGGCGGGACCATAATGACCTCACGCCCGCACGCGGAGACCTCGGTTACGGTGCGGTATGTGGGACCTTCAGAGAGCATGCGCCGGTGACGTCACCAGCTGCATCCACAGTGCAAATGTAAGAGATATTTATTTTACCTGTGTGTACAAAGCAGGCTTTACTACCACTTCAGCTCCGGAAGGTTTACCCCCTTCCTAACAGCCCATTTTTTTCAATACGGCACTGTGTTCCCTGGGTGTGCTTTCTTACTGTGTGAGGAATGGACTGACTGGAGGAAGAGACACATCTGTGTTCCTGATTAGCAGGAATCACAGATCTCTCTCTCCCTCTGTGAAAGAACGATGGTCTGCCTTGTTTACATAGGCAGACCGCCATTCTGTCATTCCCCGATGCAGGTGGTCGGCGGCCACCGCAGCCGCTGGACCCGCTGATTGGCTCCTGCTGTGTCCAATCGCAGCAGGAGCGCGGCTCCGATGGGTCACACCCTCTCAGAGCTGGTGGAAGAGATCACATACAGGTAGGTGATTTTGTGCTGAAGGGCCACCCTGCTGCAGTATATCTACATGGGGCGGTCCTTAAGCGGTTAAAGATCAGGCCTTTTCCCGCACTTTTTGTTTACAAGTTTAACTCAGTATTTTTTGCTAGAAAATTACTTATAACCCCCAGACATTTATCTTTTTTTATTTTATTTTTTTTAGCAGAGATGCTGGGGAATAAAATGGCGATCGTTGCAATTTTTTTTTTTTTTTTTTGGAAAGAGTACATTTTAATTAATTTAATAAAAGAAAACACAATATACTGTATCCCCCAATTTTTTTTTTTATCAAATATGAAAGATGTTATGCCAAGTAAATAGATGACTAACAAGTCACGCTTTAGCATTACGCACACTCGAGGAATGGCGACCAACTTCATTACTTAAAAATCTCCATAGATGACGCTTTAATCACTTAAAGACCGGAAGGATTTCACACTTTAGGACCGGAGCACTTTTTGCGATTGGGCACTGCGCCGCTTTAACTGACAATTGCGCGGTACCCAAACAAAATTTGTCCTTTTTTCCCACAAAGAGATTTCTTTTGGTGGTGTTTGAAAAAAATAGCGACAATTTTGCAAAAAAAACAAAACTTCTTACTTTTTGCTATAATATATATATATAAAACAAAACAAATTTATTCGTCAGTTTTGGCCGATTTATATTCTTCCTCATATTTGTGGTAAAAAAAAAATCGCGATCAGCGTTTGATTGGTTTGCGCAAAAGTGACTGCGTTTACAAACCATGAGAATTTCTGTCATTTTTTAATTTTATTTATCGGGACTGCGATATTGGGGCGGACACGTCGGACATTTTTTACACTTTTTTGGGACCAATGACATTTATTCAGCGATCAGAAATTTGAATGTCCACTGATTGCTGTATAAATGTTACTGGCAGTGAAGGGGTTAACCTGCAGGGGGTAGTGAAGGGGTTAACTGTGTTCCCTAGGCATGTTCTAACTGTGAGGGGGCTGGGCTGCCAGGAGCATAAGAGATCTAACTGATCCCAGTAACAGGGATCAGTAGATCTCTTACATGCCCACTGACAGAGCAGGGAATCGCTGTGTTTACATCGGCGGTTCCCCGCTTTTCTTCTGTGCCAGGCGATTGCAGCTTGGCGGCGGACATTAAGTCCGCCCCGACCCGCGTCCATACTCCTGGAGAGTACGGCGGGCACGAGAGCGCGCCGCCTTGCTCTTGCCCGCTAGCTGTGCATGTGCAAGCCGCCGTTTATAGACGGAGATTCGCGGGATGCAACCACTCTGCGGCAGTAAATGTACGCGATGCGGTCTGGAATTGGTTAAGTGCGTTTACAGGTTATCTGTTTAGAGTTACAAAGAGGGTTTAGCGCTAGAATTACTGCTCTCGCTCCAACTCTTGCAGCAAGCATGGAGGGATGGGGCGCTTTCATTTATTTATTTATTTTTTATTTTAACACTGTCCCTTTTTCATATATTTTTTTTTTTAAATCACTTTTTTACACTTTTATTCCTATTTCAAGAAATGTAAAGATCCTTGGTAATAGAAATAAGGATGACAGGTTCTCTTTAGGCTCCATTCACATGAATGCGTTTTTCATGCATTTTGTAGAAATGCAGGGAATTTTTTTGACATGTTTGGTATCTATTTACTTGGCGTAACGTCATCTTTTATATTTGACCAAAAAGTTGATTATTGGAAAGCCACTCGGCTGTTGTTGTCCCCCCCCCCGGCTGCCTTTCGCAGCTCACCCAGGCTCTCCTGTCCTGGATGGAGACCCGAACAAAGCCGGAATCGGTATTGATCGGATCTAGTAACCCCGGAGAGCTATCATGACATCACTTCCAGTTTACAGAAGATTCAAAGCAATATTAAAGGTTCGCTTTTTTTTCCCCTTAAAATAACAAACATGTCATACTGACCTCCTCTGTGCTAGGGTTTTGGCTCCAATCCTCCTCTTCTGGGGTCCCTCCACGGCGCTCCTGGCTCCTCCCCACATCGAGTGCCCCGTCGGAGAAGCCCACTCCCTGGAGTCACTCGTGCGGCCATTGACACAGACAGCAGGACTTGGCCCCGGCTCCTGCGTCACTGGACTTGATTGACAGCAGTGGGAGCCAATGGCTGTGCTGCTATCAATCTATCCATTGAGGGCTGGAGCTGCTAGGCTTGTCGCCGGCGCAGGAACCATCGGGCTCAGGTAAGTAAACCGGGGGTCTGTGGGGGGGGGGGGGGTGCTGCTGCAAAAAAAAGTTTTTTCACCTTAATGCATAGAATGCATTAAGGTGAAAAGCTGGGAGGGTTTACAACGCCTTTAACCACTTCCACACCGCGCACAGTATATTTACTGCTGTAGTGTGGACGTGTACCGCGAATCGCCTTAAATAAATGGCGATTTGCAGAGGGGCCGCTAGGGGGCACGTTCGTGCCTGCCACACTCCCAGGAGTGTGCCTGCGGCTCGGGCGGACCCGATGTCTGCCGGCAAGCCGCGATGAGCTGCCAAAGATACAGAACAGGGAACCACTGATGTAAACAGGGCGGTTCCCCACTCTGTCAGTGGGATCAGCTACATCTCTTATGCCCAAGGTAGCCCAGCCCCCCCCCCCCCCCCACAGTTAGAACACGCCTAGGGAACACAGTTAACCCCTTCACAGCTAATGGCATTTACCCAGTAATTAGTTTTTATATTAATTTTTATAGCACTGATCGCTGTATAAATGCCAATGGTCACAAAAAAGTGTCAAAATGGTCCGACATGTCCGCCGCAATATCGCAGTACCGCTAAAAATCACAGATTGTCACCATTACTAGTAAAAAAAATAAAAAGAATCCCCACAAATGAATTCTCATCACCCTTAAACGTGGCAACTTTTGCGCAAACCAATCAATAACCGCCGATTGCGATTTATTTATTTTTTTTACCAAAAATATGACGAAGAATATATTTATATTATATTCTAATAAATATATATATATATATATATATAATTATATTCGGCCAAAACCGAAGAAAAAATATATTTTTTATATTTTTTTTTGGATTTGTATTTTAGCAAAAAGTATGAAATATTGTGTTTTTTTTTTTTTTTTTTTTTTTTGTTTGTTTGCAAAATTGTTGCTCTTTTTTTGTTTATAGCGGTGATCAAAAATGACGCAGCGGTGATCAAATACCACCAAAAGAAAGCTCTATTTGTGGGAAAAAAAGGACTCCAATTTCGTTTGGGTACAACGTCACACGACCGCGCAATTGTCAGTTAAAATTATACAGTGCTGAATCGCAGAAAGTGCTCTGATCCTAAAGTGGGAAATCCTTCCGGGACTGAAGTGGTTAAAGGCGCTAAATTTAAAAAAATGTCCGTATTCATAATGGTCAAACTTGGCATTTTGAATGCTTTTAAGTGCAAAAGAGGGATGTGGTGCCTTATAGACCCCCAGATCCTCCATAAAGATTACCCGTCACTGCCTATTACTGTCACAAGGGATGTTTACATTCTTTGTGACAGCAATAAAAATGATCAGAAACTTTTTTTGTAAAAATAAAAAATAATAAAATATATAAGAAAAAAAAAAGTAAAGTGCCCCATCCATCTGTGCTTGCGCACAGAAGCGAATGCATATGTAAGTCGCAACTGCAAATGTTAACGGTGTTAAGAGTGAGAGCAATAATTCTAGCACAGGACCTCCTCTGTAACTCTAAACTTGTAACCTGTAGAAATTTTTAAAGCGTTGCCTATGGAGATGTTTAAGTACCGTAGTTTGCCACCATTCTACGAGTGTGCGCAATTTTAAAGCGTGACACGTTGGGTATCTATTTACTCAGCCTAACATTGGCTTTCACACTATACAAAAAAATTGAGCTAATTTTACTGTTTAATTTTTTTTTTATTTCATGAAAGTGTATTTAAAAAAAAAAATTGTGTTTGAAAGACTGCTGCGCAAATACCGTGTGACATAAAATATTGCAACGACCGCCATTTTATTCCCTAGGGTCTCTGCTAAAAAATATATATAATGTTTGGGGTTTCTAAGTAATTTTCTAGCAAAAAAATACGGCTTTTAACTTGTAAGCAATAAATGGCAGAAAAGGGCTCAGGCAGGAAGGGGTTAATCTGCCCTAAAACAAATTTGCCAAAAAAACGCAAATCGCAAATATTATACATGTAGGCATACAGGGTGGTTCCTGCTCAGGACCACTAGGTGGAGCCAGATGACTGGTCCTGCATGCACTCGCTGTGCTCATCTCATTTTATCCGCTAAGCTCTCCTGAGCACGATACCAGCATGTGCAGACCCTTTATTTTTATTTTTTTTATTTTTTTTTTTGTAAAATATATAACATGAGGTTGCATTGAGAAATTAAGCACTTCAGCCCCGGAAGGATTTCCCACTTTAGGACCAGAGCACTTTTTGCAATTTGGCACTGCGTCACTTTAACTAGCAATTGCGCGGTCGTGCGACGTTGTACCCAAACAAAATTTGTGTCCTTTTTTTTTCCCACAAATAGAGCTTTCTTTTGGTGGTATTTGATCACCTCTGCGTCATTTCTGATCACCACTATAAACAGAAGAAGAGCGACAATGTTGCAAAAAACCCAAATTTCTTACTTTCTGCTAAAATACAAATCCAAAAAAAAAATTCATTTCTGGGGTTTTTATTTATTTTTTTTACTAGTAATGGCGGCGATCTGCGATTTTTAGCGGTACTGCGATATTGCGGCGGACATGTCGGACCATTTTGACACTTTTTTGAGACCATTGGCATTTATACAGCGATCAGTGCTGTATAAAATGCACTGATTACTGTGTAAATGACATTGGCAGTGAAGGGGTTAACTGTGTTCCCTGAGTGTGGGGGGGCTGGGCTACCCTGGGCAGAAGAGATGTAACTGATCCCAGTGAGAGAGTGGGGAACCGCCCTGTTTACATTGGCGGTTCCCTGTTCTTTGGCTTTGGCAGCTTATCGCGGTTCGCCGTCGGACATCGGATCCGCCCGAGCCGCGGGCACACTCCTGGGAGTGTGGCAGGCACGAACATGCCCCCTAGCAGCCCCTCTGCAAATCGCCATTTATTTACGGCGATTCGCGGTACACGTCCACACTACAGCAGTAAATATACTGTGCGCTGTGTGGAAGTGGTTAAAAGGTGTTGTAAACCCTCCCAGTTTTTCACCTTGATGCATTTATACAGTGATCTGTGCTATAAAAATGCACTGATTACTGTGTAAATGTCATTGGCAGTGCAGGGGGCGCTCTAAGGGTTAAATGTGTTCCCTAGGTGTGTTCTAACTGTATGGGGGCTGGGCTGAGTGGGGGAAGGAGGTGATCACGGCTTCCATGTAGAGGAAGGCTGTGATCACAGCCCTTCCCCCTCTAACAGAAGGGAGATCCATGTTTACATGCACGGATCTCCGTTCTTTCACTGCGGGGGGCATCGCGGGTAGCCGGCGGAGATTGAGGGCCCCCCCCCCCCGGAACACAGTGAGCACGCTTCTGGCGGCTGTTTGCGATATCGAGCCACTTTGTCGCCGTCAGACTGCGGTCGGCGGTTGGCAAGGGGTTAAGTACCAAACCTGTCAAGACTCAAAATTGTGTGCACCTATGAAATGGCAGCCAATGGTGGTACCCAAAATTGTCCATAGACAACCTATAAAGGCCTTTAGAGCGTTATCAGTTTAGAGATGACTGTGAATGAAGGCTCTAGAATTATTGATGGCGCTCTGACATATGTGGTGATTTCTAATATATGTGAGGAAATGATCTACTGTGCCTTGAAAAAGTATTCATACCCCTTGACATTTCCCACATTTTGTCATTCTACAACCAAAAATGTAAATGTATTTTATTGGGATTTTATGTAATAGACCGACACAAAGTGGCTCATTATTGTGAAGTGGAAGGAAAATGATAAATGGTTTTCATATTTATTTTACAAATAAATGTGAAAAGTGTGGGGGGCATTTGTATGGCGCCCCCCGAGTCAGTACTTTGTAGAACCGCCTTTCACTGCAATTACAGCTGCAAGTCTTTTTGGGAAGTCTCTACCAGCTTTGCCCATCTAGAGAGGACATTTTTGCCCATTGTTCTTTGCAGTATACCCCAAGCTCTGTCAGATTGGATGGAGAGTGTCTGTGAACAGCAATGTTCAAGTCTTGCCACAGATTCTCACTTGGATTTAGGTCTGGACTTTGACTGGGTCATTCTAACACATGAATATGCTTTGATGTAAACCATTCCATTGTAGCTCTGGCTGTATGTTTAGGGTCGTTGTCCTGCTGGAAGGTGAACCTCCGCCCCAGTCTCAGGTCTTTTGCAGACTCCAAGAGGTTTTCTTCTAAGATTGCCCTGTATTTGGCTCCATCCATCTTCCCATCAACTCTGACCAGCTTCCCTGTCCCTGCTGAAGAAAAGCATCCCCACACCATGATGCTGCCACCACCATGTTTCACAGTGGGGATGGTGGGTTCAGGGTGATGTGCAGTGTTAGTTTTCTGACACACATAGGGATTGCTTTACTAAAGCTGGAGAGTGCAAAATCTGGTGCAGCTCTGCATAGAAACCAATCAGCGTTCAGGTTTTATTGACAAAGCTTAATTGGACAAGCTGATTGACTACATGCACAGCTGCACCAAATTTTGCACTTTCAAGCTTTAGTAAATCAACCCCATAATGTTTTGCTTTTAGGCCAAAAAGTTGAATTTTGGTCTCATCTGACCAGAGTACCTTCTTCCCCCACGTTTGCTGTCTCCCCCACATGGCTTCTCACAAACTGCAAACGGGACTTCTTATGGCTTTCTTCTTGCCACTCTTCCATAAAGGTCAGATTTGTGAAGTGCATGACTAATAGTTGTCCTGTGGACAGATTCTCCCACCTGAGCTGTGGATCTCTGCAGCTCCTCCAGAGTTACCATGGGCCCCTTGGCTGCTTCTCTGATTAATGCTCTCCTTGCCCGGCTGGTCAGTTTAGGTGGACAGCCATGTTTTGGTAGGTTTGCAGTTGTGCCATACTCTTTCCATTTTCAGATGATGGATTGAACAGAGCTCCGTGAGATGTTCAATGCTTGGGATATTTTTTTTTAACCTAACCCTGCTTTAAACTTCTCCACAACTTTATCCCTGACCTGTCTGGTGTGTTCCTTGGCCTTCGTGATGCTGTTTGTTCACTAAGGCTCTCTAAGGCCCGACTTGAGTCCCCCCAGGTCGCTTGACATAAGAAATGCCATTGAAGTGAATGGGAGGCGTCTTTATGTACACTACTGAAATCGCTCCGACTTCAAGGCGACTTCAGAAGAGATTCCTGTACTACTTGGAGGCGACTTCTATCCGACCTGTGCCCATAGAATTCAATGGAAGTCGCCTCCAAGTCGGATCCCCCATCTTAATGCAAGCGACTTTGTCAGTGAAAAGACTAGAATTTATTTTGGGGCAGCCCCCTCCCTCCCTTCTCTGGCCACAGGCAAAGTCGCCTGGCATAAGTCGTGTTGTAAGTCGCCCTGAAAGTCGCACTGAAATCGCCTAGCAAAGTTGCCCTGAAGTCGGATCGCCCCTGTGTGAACTGAGCCTAACAAACCTCTGAGGGCTTCACAGAACAGCTGTATTTATACTGAGATTAAATGACACACAGGTGGACTCTGTTTACTAATTAGGTGATTTCTGAAGACAATTGGTTCCACGATTTTAGTTAGGGGTATCGGAGTAAAGGGGGCTGAATACAAATGCACCCCACACTTTTCACATATTTGTTTGTACGAAATGTTGAAAAGCATTTATCATTTTCCTTCCACTTCACAATTAGGTGCCACTTGTGTTGATCAATCACATAAAATCCCAATAAAATACATTCATGTTTTTGGTTGTAACATGACAAAATGTGGGAAATGCCAAGGGTATGAATACTTTTTCAAGGCACTGTATACATTCACTGGTGTATAGGTTTGTTTTTCATAGGTGGGGCAAGGATTTTTTTCCCCCTTTTTTTTTTTTTTTTTTTCTTTTTTTTTACTTTATTGCTGTTAAAGTTGTGACAGCATTGTGCAGGTGACCGGTTTTATTAGACTTCTAATGTCACCCCTGAACTCTGCTGAGCATAGATTGTGCAAATCTGCTTCTTCCCCGGCTGCCATAATAAACATATAAGGTAGTATGCAGCGGGTGGGGGGGTCTGCCTTGTGGGTGTTCATCCCTGGCCACATACTACCGCAAAGGTAAGTGCTCCGTCCAGCTCAACCTCTCATAGAGTCTAACAGGCTCTTGGCAATTGGGCTGGACCCTCCGCCAGGATCTCAGATATCGTGTGTGTATGGGGCCTAACACTGTCACACGTGATGGAGGCTTCTCTGTGCTGAGGTTCTCCATGTTGTCCTCTGACCTCCCTCTGACCTGCAGCAGTTTCCCCGGCTCCATATTGTGTAGGTGCTGAGTGTCCTGTGTGTGCCAGCATTGTGTGTACAGACACTCGTCAGCGTGTTGGGTAAACACTTCTCCATGGGTCACCGCATGGGAATCCTTCCATCAGAGCAAACCTGGAACCACAACAAAGATTAAAGTGAGCCTCCGAGGATAGGAATGTGGTGCCTGCTGTTGATGGTTGATTAATCCGGGTGCCCGTCCCCTCACTGAGGAAGGATCTTTATGCTTTATGGCAGCCCATTCAAATAAGCAGAGCAGAAAACACACCTGTACTACTGTTTCCATCACAGCAGTGCGGTGCCATGCGTTACGGTGTGTTTAATACAGGGGTGTTCCTTTAGTGCTTGGTGCTTTACCGTGTACTACGGTTTATGTTTGAAGTCTGCCTAATGCTCCTTCCTCCTCATTTAAATCATTAAATGAATCTTGTGTTTTCATTACATACCCTTTTTTAGTAATAATTGGGGACCATCTGGTTCAGCTTCTGATCATGTGACTACTGTAAAAGCCAATCACAGTGCTCACGTGTTCGGACAGTCCTAGTCACCCCCCCAGGGGAATTAACCCAGTTAAAGCGGTAGTAAACCCATGCATTTAACAGGTTAAAAACCAGTCACATTTCCGGCACGTGCCGGAAATGTAACACTCCCATTGGTTGTGCTCTAAACCATACTGTCAAACCATCCAATGGCTGGTGTCATAGCTGATCACATGTGCAGCATCATGGCAGTTGTAGATTAAACAGAGGCCAAGATGGCAGCTTCCTTGGCTGAAAATGATAGGAGGGTTTACTACCACTTTAAAGAGTTGCCGGGGCTGAGTCAGAAGGAGTTAACAAATCTTTCCCAATCCTTGCCCAGCTTTGTCAGTAAACAGTGTCACGTTTGTGGAGATGTCCCCACATGTCCTCACCCCACAGAGACAATACGAAGGTTCGCTCTGCCTGATTCTCGGCCTCTGAATCACTCCATCCCCTCCACTCCCTGCCCAGAGTTGACTCATTTCTGCCTTCTTTTTAGTTTTATTTGAATTTGTTCTCCCATTTGACTTTATTTTAAAGCCCAACTCCAGCCACCACTTATGTAATGTTGGATAGAGTTGGAGCCTCCATCAAGTTTATACTCCTGTCTGTGTCTACTCAATGATTAGGCCAATTGGGCTGAGCCCTAGGCTGTCTGTGTCTCTGAAGACTCACCTAATGAGTGGACCAACCAGGCTGAGCCTTGGGCTACCTGCATCTCTTAAGATGCACTCAACGAGTAGGCCCACCAGACTCAGTCCTGGACTATCCTTTGTGTCTGAAGACTCTCTCAACCAGTAGGCCAACCAAGCAAAGCCCTGGACTAACCTGTGTGTCTGAAGACTTACTTAACGAGTAGGCTGACCAAGCTGAGTCTTGGCCTAACCTGTGTGTCTGAAGACTCACTCAACGAGTAGGCCAATGGGGCTGACCACCGAGCTGTCCCTGAAGACTCAATCAGTAGGCTGGTTGGACTGAGCCCTGAGCTGCCTGTGTCTCTGAAGACTCCTTCCCATGGGTATTCTATTTGGGCTAAGCACCAGGAGCTCCCTCTTTTTCTTGATCGCTGGGCACCTTTAACTTTCCCAATTTCTGCAGTTAAAGTGGAATTCCAGGCTAAAGCTTAAGCTTAAAACTGTTCCCACCCCCCTTCTAACACCTATACTAACTACCCTGTAGAAGGAAGATCCTAATCCTTATCTATTCTCAGGGCGCTCAGGTCTGGTCATGCGATTTCCCTAGCGGCCTGGCTTCAGGTGAGAGGAGAAAACGCCAACAATGGATGAAATTCCTGGGGGAATATGCTTACTATGGGGCATCTGTTGCCAGCTGTCCCTCCTCTGTATTGAAGCTGCCACTGGGAGCCAATCACATGACCAGATTGGTTTATCCCGAGCATAGGTATATGCAGTTTCCTTCTACAGGGGAGTTAGTAAAGGAGTTAGAAAGGGGGTGGGAGCAGTTTTAAGCTTAGTTAGTTCTAGCCTGGAATGCCACCTTATTACTGATGGACTGAGTGCTGACGTCATGTACTCGGCAGCATGTCATACTCACCATTTAGCTTTGAAGTAGCATCTCCCCGATGCATCTGCCTGAAACTTGGATCTTCAGTCTGTTCCTGCTGCCTTGCTACAGTGCCTTGGGTCACCCCTAGTCATCTGCCCTTCAACTGGGTTTTGTTAGTACCTTAGGCCTTTACTCCGAGCTTTACATCACCGAACCCACCCATGGTTACAGCCTGGAATTGTGTTTCCGTCTGATCCTAGAGCCTATACTATCTTTAAAGACTTCCCTGTATGGACCAGAGGCAGACACTCCAGTCAAAGGAAATGGTGTTGTAACTTTGCCTTTATCAGCTCCCCTTGCCTTAGGGCTTGGGTAGTACTTACCAGTACTAGGTTGCCTCCAGGGCTTAATACAAGAAATGATATACCCTGGCTGTAGAATGTCACTAGTGGACTCAAGGTAGAAACGTAGACGTACTGTACTGCAATGGAAGAAAGTCACTTTGAAGAAGCTGAGATTGGAGGCTGGCAGTGGATGCAATCTGCGGAAGCAGAAAATATCAGGGCAAGCAGCAGATAGAGACATCCAGTAAAGTAGCAGAGGTCAGGGCAGGCAGCAGACAGGAGATGTATCTGTTATATGGAGCTCAGCAAGACAGCTACAGGACAAGAATCCATTAAAAGTAGTAACGGTCGCACTGACCTCTATATTGTCTGATGCAGCTGGTTTGTTGTTCTATATGTTGTGGCAGTCGCCACTGTCTGTACCTGTTTTGAAAATTTTCAATAAACAAAACTTTAAAAAAAAAATTAGTAAAGGTCAGGGCAGGCAACAGACAGAAGTATCCTTTAAATGTAGCTAAGGTCAGGGCAGACAAGTATCCTTTAAATGTAGCTAAGGTCAGGGCAGACAAGTATCCTTTAAATGTAGCTAAGGTCAGGGCAGACAAGTATCCCTTAAATGTAGCTAAGGTCAGGGCAGGCAGCAGACGGAAGTATACATTACATGTAGCTGAGGTTGGGGCAAGCAACAGACAGAAGTAGCTAAGGTCAGGGCAGACAGGAGATGTACCCGTTAAGCGTTGCAAAGGTATATAACAAGAACAAAGGTTTTTGGGTGGGTGTTGCCGCTTTCTCTGGCCTTAATTTGAAACCCAGCTCCAGGCAAAACTTTTTATGGCATTTTGGGGTTGGGAAGAATTAGAGCCTTTGTCAGGTTCTTATTGTTGTTTTGTCCCCGCTGGAGATATTTGCTCTCACTCCCTGTCAGTATAGGAAATGATGAGACATTTCTCCATCGGGGGCTCCCACTGTGTATGGTGTTTATAGGAGTGTGTTCTAATCTCTACTTACTTTTTTTTTTCCCCCTCCAGAGATTTGAGAAGAAGTACTTGGCTGAGGTGACTTCGGGATCACTAAGTAAGGGAACTCAGTTTGAGTACGCATGGTGTCTGATCCGCAGCAAGTACTCCGCCGACATTCAGAAAGGGGTGGGGCTTCTAGAAGGTGAGCAATACTCAGGACATCTGGAAGAATCTTTATAAACATAGAATGCATCACCCAGAATGCTTTGTAAGAGTTGTTCTCCTATGAGGAAATGTATTGTCAAAGAGCTACTGCTGTGTACAATGGATACAGGTCACCGGGTGATCGGCTATGGAGCGGCGGTGTTGGTATTGAAGAGATCCGATCAATGCTGACACTGGGTATGGAAATGTCAGTGCATTAGGTTTAAGTTTTTATATTTTACAGAGGCGACATCACTGCTCTCCAGATATAAGTTATATTATACAGGAGTGACATCACCGCTCTCCAGATATTATGAGTGACATCACTGCTCTCCAGATGTAAGTTATATTATACAGGAGTGACATCACCGCTCTCCAGATATAAGTTATATTATACAGGAGTGACATCACCGCTCTCCAGATCTAGGTTATATTATACAGGCGTCACATCACAGCTCTCAAGATATGTTATATTATACTGAGTGACATCACCGCTCTCCAGATATAACTGATATTAATGCTTTTCTATTTACAGATCTTTTGCCAAAGGCGAATAAAGATGAACAGCGGGATTATCTCTTCTATCTGTCTGTAGCCCATCACAGATTAAAGGTGAGTGGGTTAAAATGAAGTACAAAAATCTCAATTTCGTTTCTTTATTTTTATTTTATTATTCATTTTTATTTATATTTTTGTTATATATTTTTATTATTAATCTAATATACATATATTTTTATTTATTTCTCATATTCCTTTCTCTCTTTCTGAATCTTCTCTGGCTAGACCATTGTATGTTGGATATAAATTTTTTAGAAAAACGCAAACAGTGTAAAAATACCTAATGACTATATAATAATAAATAGTGCCAATTATACACCCCTAATATTCGAGAATAACAGCAACCAGACAAAGATAAATAAATCCTTTGTGGGAAAGGACCACCCATCCATCAGTCTGCTATAGGCGGGAAGGTGTTAATCACAGCTAAGGATCAGTGTGTAGTTGAAAAGAAGGAACACTGTATAGCCAAAGTTTTGTGGACATCTTGCTGTGATGCCATGTACAAAGCCAGCTCCATAAGGACATGATTTGACCAGTTTGGTGTGAAGGATCTTGAGTGGCCTTCACAAAGCTCTGACCTCAACCCTATTGAACACCTTTAGGAGCGATTGGGATGCCGATGGCAAGCCAGGTCTTCTCATCCAACATCAGTACCTGACTTCACAAATGGGCACAAATTCCCACAGCCACCCTCCAAAATCTTGTGGCGGCTTCCAAGAAGGGTGGAGGATGTTATATCCTCAAAGAAAGGGAAAACTGCATATTATTAGGATTTCCATGCTCATATAGGGGTAATGGTCAAATGGCCATCAGCAAATTCTTGTTCATATAGTACATTCACTTTCAGAGCCCCCGTACCATGCTTTTCTCCCTTCTTCATGGAGGAGTGATAGGCTGGGCCCACCATCAGGATGATTTTCCAGCAAACTGGACAATTCCCTCCCTCTGAGAGAACATTGCAGGTGATGCTTAAAGGGTAATTTCACCTTTTCATTTCAAATGTCCTGGCCAACTCTTTGGAACCCGATGCATATAGCGGCCTTGATGCCCTGCGTTGTCTGTAGCGGTCCATATGCTGCAATACACAGCCTCAGCGTGAGTATGCACCATAATGCTCAAAATTGCAAGCTCTCATTGGTCAGTGCAGCCACATGACAGTGCTGACCATGAGAAGCATATCAGAGGCCTCTTCCTCCAGTAAGGTGTCCCAGAAGTGCTTCTTATTGGTCACGTGGTCACACTGGCCAATGAGGCTTGCATTGTGAGCATTACGAGGGATACTCATTTCGGGACTGTGTATTGTGGTGTGCAGTGGGGTCTGAAGGAGTGGCCAGGATATTTGGAGTTTGTTCACCTTCTCATTTTTTGTGAAAAAGATGAACTTGCCCTTTTTAAGATTCAGAGAATTGCTTTGTATTTGGTGCCGATAGATGCAACATAGTGACTGCCTGATCCAGACAGTCTCCAGTCAGCTGCCCATGGACAGCCACAGCAGTCCAGTCTTGGAGAAAGCTGACCAATTCGGGAGAGAAAAACTGGGTTGTCTGAAATGGACTTTTCCTAGCACAGACTTCATAGAGGACGTTAATGGCAGTGGTGCCTGCATACTGTTTAACCATATAGTTCTGTTTGTGAAGGTTCTCATTGATATGACCAGGTCATGGTATACTACTAGTAGTTGATCACATTCACCTGGACTTATTCTGCAATGTTGAAAACATTTTTATAGTTTCTTCAAGCTACTTCTTCAGCTCTGAGTTTTAAATCCATGCAGGTAGCACAGACACCTGCATCCCATTACCATGTAGTGTGTCAAAGCAGATGTTGATTGTCTAGGAACAGGATGAGAGGTGTGAAAGTTCCAATTGCCATGGAAAGGCCGATGTTCTCTCTACCCTGGTGATTCTACAACAATTCACCTACAATGGTTTCACAACTTTCACACCTCCCGTGCTCATCATGTGATGAGTAGGCACACAACAGGTGTGTGAAACGCATCCACCGTGCCCTTGGCGATGCTCTTGTTGGTGGTGTCTTGTGCATTTCCATATTGCAAATAAAAGGACTCCAGTACGTCAGTGTGCAGCTGTTTCTACTTCCTTAGCTCTTCCGCGACAGGTGGTCCAGGGCTTGCACCTGCACGAGGAGTCCTATCGCCATGGTGTGGACCTACTCACCTGGAGCGGCGGTTCCCTTGTTGTCCTTCCTGTTCATAGAAAGTCAACATCTTGAGGCTTGACACTCTCAATGGTGAATGGACTAAGGTGTGGATATTAATACTGAGCTGTGTTCCTGACGCTCATTAGAACTGAAGAAGAGTCTTGGAGAAGCTACAAAACATCTTGGCATTAAGCTTTCCTAATTGTCTGTGAAGGTGTGAAGGTTCTCTTTGATACATATCTAGTTGTAGTCGGTCACATTCACTTGGACTTGTTCTGGTTTTCATTGTCCTCCATGGTTCTCATTTATTCAGGTCATGGTGTAGGTAGCAGTAGTTGATTTACATTTACTTGGACTTGTTCTGGTCCTCATTGTCCTTCTTATTGATCTAGGGCAGTGTTTCTCAACTCCAGTCCTCACACCCCAACAGGTTATGTTTTCAGGCTTTCCATTATTTTGCACAGGTGATTTGATCAGTTTTACTGCCTTAGTTATTACCACAGCCTGTTTTCTGAGGAAAATCCTGAAAACATGACCTGTTTGTGCATCTTGAAGTTGATAAACACTGATCTAGGTCATAATGTATCTAGTTGTAGTTGGTCACGTTCACCTGGACATGTTCTGGTTCCCATTGTCCTCAACGTTTTCATTAATCTAGGTCATGGTGTATCTACTAGTACTTGGTCATATTCACCTGGACTTGTTTTGGTCCTCTTTATCCTCATGGTTTTCATTGATCCAGGTTATGGTGTATCTAGTAGTAGTTGGTCACATTCACTTGGACTTGGTCTGTAATTCTGACAATGTTTCACTGCTGAGCCAAGCCACTTCTTTAGTTCTGATGAGTGTCAGGAATATTCCACCACAATATTTATATCCACACAGATAGCAGCACCTTAATCCAGTCACCATGGAATGTGTTAAGGAAGATATTACCTACAAACAGGATGGAAGGTCTAAGAGTTCCAATTACCATGGAAAGGCAGATGCTATCTCTACCCCGTTGATTTGACAACACACCTTCAGCCATAGTTAATCTGGTTGAAAAAACAGAAGTCCATCCCGTTTAACCAGCCATGTGAATAGAAGGATGGACACCTATGCAGACTTACTGACACCAAGGATGGGATGATGTAACCTGAACAGGGCGCTTCCACAACTTTCACCCCTCCCATCCTAGTCTTGGACAATCAACATCTACACATTTCATGGCGAGTGAATTAAGGTAGTGGTGCTACCTTTTGTGGATATAGATGCAGGCCTATGTTCCTATCACTCATTAGAATAAGAAACTTGGAGAAGCTACGAAACGCCTTCAGCATTACAGAACAAGTCAGTTGAATGTGTCTGACTGCTACTAGCTATGTACTTATGTTCAAGACAACCATGTGTGTCTATTGCCATGGTCCTTCCACAGAATATTCCTGCAGACCACCATTCTCATGTCTAGGACTGGCCTGACCCATTCATTGAAGCTTATACAGCATTTACACCAGAGACCTATAAAAGTAAATTGGGTCCCAAATCTTATAGGTGTTGGAAGGTGTGGGATGTCATTTTTGGCATAACTTTGATTGTCCTCCACCTTCCAGGAATATGAGAAGGCTCTGAAGTACGTCCGCACACTTCTTCACAAAGAACCCAAAAACACGCAGGCCCAGGAGCTGGAGAAGGTCATCGAGAAGAAGATGCAGAAAGGTGAGCAGGGTGATGATACGGGGAGGGTGCAGGGATTTCTTTTATTACATTAATTCAGGCTGACCTATAGAATGGCAGTCAGAGGTAAGAGGTCACCTGGAGACTGGCAGTTGCTGCTACGCCTCATGATCTGACACCCCCCACCTCCTGAGTGTGGCTAGCTGCTTCATAATGAAGCTCTGTAGTTAAATCTCTGCCTTCCCTCAGTCTTGCACAGTTGTAACGGCTCCTCTCCTGGACTGAAATGGCTTACTCTGATTTCACCACACACTGTGAGCTTCTCATAATGTGTATTAGAAACTGCAGCAAGTCACATAGATCCCGCCTCATTTCCTGGCTGGAGGATGTCCAATATTATCTAGCCCAGGGGTCTCCAAACAACTGCGGGTCACGTCTGGCTTGATACAAAATTTTATTTGCCCTGAAGCTGGTGTCAGTGGTCTGTCCTCAATGTGCGCTGATTGAGGATTAAGGTCAACAGGGGCTGCTTATGGTCTATATTTCTGATGTAAGGGGAGATTCTGACGGGGCCCTGATGTAAGGCGGAACTCTCATGGGGACTCTGATGGGGACCCTGATTGTAAGGGGTGAATCTGATGAGCACTCTGATGTAAGGTGGGACTCTGGGGACCTTGATGTAAAGTGGGACTCTGATGGGGACCCTGATGTAAGGTGGGATTCTGATGGGGACTCTGATGTAAGGTGGGACTGTAATGGGGACCCTGATGTAAGGGGCGACTGTGATTGGTACCCTGATGTAAGGCGAGTGTCTTATGGGACCCTGATGTAAGGTGGGACTTTGATGGGGACCGTGATGTAAGGGACGACTCTGATTGGCACCCTGTTGTAAGGCGGGACCCTAATAGGGACTGTGATGTAAGGTGGGACCCTAATGGGGGGCACTCTGATGTAAGGTGGGATTCTAATGGGGGGCCCTGATGTAAGGGGAGATTCTGATTTGGACCATGATGTAAGGCGGGACTCTGATGAGGGCTCTAATGTAAGGGGCGACTCTGGCACCCTGATGTAAGGCAAGTGTCTTATGGGGACACTGTTGTAAGGTGGGGCCGTGATGTAAGATAGGACTCTAATGGGGGGCCCTTATGTAAGGGGGACTCTGATGTATGGGGCGACTCTGATTTGGACCCTGATGTAAGGCGGGACTCTGATGGGGGCCCTAATGTAAGGGGAGTGTCTTGTGGGGACACTGATGGAAGGGTGGGGGGGGACTCTAAAAGAAAATCTAAGAAGGACACTTTGCCCATGATAAAATATACAATGTGGTCTTCATATTGAAAAGTTTGAAGAGCCCTGATCTTGCCCTTTATTGCATTGTGTGATTCTCCACTCCCCCCTCTGTCATTCATTGGATTACAGTTCTTTCAATCATGGAGGCTCAATGTCACATGTGGGTGTTATTTATGGTGGTCTGCATGCAAATAGTCCTTCCTAGGAGCAGTCACTCCTCCACACATCAAGGCATTTTGCTGTTGGCCCAATCTGCCTGCATTGCATAGAGAAACCCAGTGATGACGTCCCTGGGTCTAAAATAAAGCAGGACATGGAAACCGGTTTCATTTAAAAATCTTTTTGGCATGTTGATGGGAAGAGGGGAACCAGAGAAGGAAAAATCTAGGCAAATAAGGCTTCAACTTGAAATGCCCCCATCCCCCAGCAGCACATATCACCTATTCTTTGCTCCAAACAGCAGAGTGAACGCATCGGTGCCTCTGGGGATGGAGGATGCATGCGTCTCCCTTCATGTGACAGTGCTGGGAATAACAACATCCGTCACCAGGGCTGTCACATGGGCAGAGTCCATAGTCAGTATAAGCTGAGGCCAGGAAAAGTAGAATATACTGTATACCTGGGCACGGGGGAGATTAAACTGGACCTGTATTAACAAAGCTCAGGTTTGCTTTAACCATTTCAGCCCCAGGAGGATTTACCCCCTTCCTGACCAGAGCACTTTTTGCAATTCAGCACTGCGTCGCTTTAACTGACAATTGTGCGGTCGTGCAACGTTGTACCCAAACAAAATTGACGTCCTTGTTTCCCCACAAATAGAGCTTTCTTTTGGTGGCATTTGATCATCACTGCAATTTTTTTTTTGCCCTAAAACAAAAAAAGCAACAATTTTGAAAAAAACCCAATATTTTTTACTTTTTGCTATAATACATATCCGAAAAAAATCTATAAAAAAACAAGTATATTCATCAATTTAGGCTGATATATATACTTCTACATATTTTTGGTAAAAAAAATTGCAATAAGCGTATATTGATTGGTTTGCGCAAAAGTTATAGCGTCTACAAATCATGAGTATTCATTTATGGCGTTTTTATTTTTTTAATGGCGGCGATCTGCGATTTTTAGCGGTATTGCAGCGATCATATCGGACACTTTTGACACTTTTTTGGGACCATTGGCATTTATACAGCGATCAGTGCTATGAAAATGCAGGGAAGGGGTTAATAGGGGGTGATCAAGGGGTTAAATTGTTCCCTGTTAGTGTGTTCTAACTGTGTGGGGGCTGGGATGACAGGGGGAGGAGAGAGATCGCTGCTCCCATATGCTGTGAACATACAGTCACACTCCTCCCATCTGTCAGAACGGAGATCTGCTTGTTTACATTCATGGATCCCCCATCTGTTACAGTGGGGGGGGAGGGTGCGATCGTGAGTGGCCGACGGACATTGAGTCCAACCCACCCGCTGATTGGCTCCCCCGCTAGCATGCCCACAGTAATCGCTCCTGCGCCCGCCGTCATGTTGCCTCCATCAAGCCATGGCGGGCAGTCAGCAACTGGTTAAAGAGCATGTAAACCCTGACCATGATCTACACTTTTTTGATCTGTTTTAATATACCGCTGAAAGTATTTTTCTATATAGGTTCAAGAAAAAACTTCATCTATCTTATCAAAAGTTGCTCTGTCCTGTGCACACTTCCTGTGTTAAGGTCTAAACTTGGACTACAAAACACCTCCAAACTGTACAACCAAAATGGCAACTGCCCCAACCTATAAACTGCCTTTGCAGCAAGGCGCACATGGAAGGGCGATGCACATCACAAACACAGGTTTTCCCAGCACACATACCAGCCAGCCTGCAACAACCAAATTATTCTGTCTAATAGTTTATGTTAAAAACGGAGGGTTTTGTTTGCACGGGTTTGCAAATCTATGATTAAGCCTCATTGCCCACATCAAGGGACCTCTGTATATAATGCGGTCCTAGCTCCAAATTTAGCGCATAGAAGAATGGATAAATTGAGGGCAGGTATGCCTGGAGGGAGCCCACTCCTCCTCCTTAAAGGACCACTATCACATATCAATAGCACAATGGCAGCGAAGGCATCCAGTATGTCCCTGCACCCAATTTGGCCAACTGTACAAAAAAAAAAAATGGCGACCACCCCAACCTATAACTGGCCTTTGCAGCAAGGCACACATGGAACGGCCAGGCACATCACCCTTAAAGTGGAGTTCCACCCAAAAGTGGAAGTTCCACTTTAAGCACTCCTTGCCCCCTTACATGCCATATTTGGCATGCCATTTTTTTTTGGGGGAAGATACCTGGTTTAGACAGGTACTTCCTGCTTCAGTCTTCTGGCCACCTAGGTGACTCCTCTCCCCCTCCCTCCTGGCAATCTTCTGGGACACGTCACAGGTCCCCGAAGATCGCCTGGCCACTCGGACAGCGCAGTGCGACTCGCGAATGCGCAGTGCACGCTCGGCCGTGAAGCCACAAGCTGTCACGGCCATATGCCTACAGTAGCAATGACTGCGCCACAGAGAGGAGAGGGAGAAGAGCGAGGCCTCGGGGGGCCGGATCGCTGGACAGGGAGACCGGTAAGTGTCTATTAACCACTTAACAACCGCTCCATAGACAAATGACGTCTACAGAGCGGTTGCTTAATTCTGGGAGGACGTCTATTGACGTCCTCCCAGAATCGCGCTTCCCGCGCGCCCCCTGGGGCGCGCACACGGGAACATCCGTGACCGTCGGGTCCGGGGGACCCGACTGATCACGGATCGTGATGAATGGCCGCTGTGCGCGGCCTTTCACCACGTGATCGCACCGTCAAATGACGGCGTGATCACATGTAAACAAGCCAGCGGAAGCGCCTGCTTCTCTCTCCTCTCCGCACCGATCGGTGCAGTGTGAGAGGAGAGAGGGGGGAGAGAGGAGGTGCTGCAGCGCTGTGGGCGATGTGTAATGCCCACAGCGCTGCCAGATGAC
>BLSH010414043.1:205376-218812 GCA_018402905.1 Glandirana rugosa | reverse complement strand
CTCACACCTCCGGTAACCTACTCTAGACCACTCACACCTCCGGTAACCTCATGTCCCTGGAGTAACAGGTCACCACTCTACTTACCTCGAAACACTGTACCACGTAATAGGACGACCTTCCTCGGTAGTCTTCTACCCCTGTGACATCAGTATTTCCCTACCTGTACCAGTCGTTGTTATGAGTCCATCAATGGTGTGGGAGATATTTTCTTGGCACACTTTGGGCCCCTTAGTATTAATTGAGCATCATTTAAACACCACGACCTACCTGAGTATTGTTGCTGACCATGTCCATCCCTTTATGACTACAGTGTCCCCATCTTCTGATGGCTCCTTCCAGCAGGATAATGCACCATGTCACAAAGCTCCATTCATCTCACCACTGGACAATGAGGTCCCTGTACTCCAATGGCCTCCACACTCACCAGATCTCATCCAATGGCCTCCACACTCACCACATCTCATCCAATGGCCTCCACACTTACCAGATCTCATCCAATGGCCTCCACACTCACCACATCTCATCCAATGGCCTCCACGCTCACCACATCTCATCCAATGGCCTCCACGCTCACCAGATCTCATCCAATGGCCTCCGCGCTCACCACATCTCATCCAATAGCCTCCCCACTCACCACATCTCAGCCAATGGCCTTCACAATCACCAGATCTCATCCAATGGCCTCCACGCTCACCACATCTCATCCAATAGCCTCCCCACTCACCACATCTCATCCAATGGCCTTCACAATCACCAGATCTCATCCAATGGCCTCCACGCTCACCACATCTCATCCAATAGCCTCCCCACTCACCACATCTCATCCAATGGTCGCCACAATCACCAGATCTCATCCAATGGTCTCCCCACTCACCACATCTCATCCAATGGCCTCCACAATCACCAGATCTCATCCAATGGCCTCCACGCTCACCACATCTCATCCAATAGCCTCCCTACTCACCACATCTCATCCAATGGCCTCCACAATCACCAGATCTCATCCAATGGCCTCCACACTCACCAGATCCAATAGAGCAACTTTGGGATGTGTTGAAACTGCGTGATGTTATTATGTCGCTATGGACCAAAATCTCTAAGGAATGTTTTCAACATCTTGTTGGATCTATGCCATGAAGAATGAAAGCAAAGGGGGATTCAACTCATTACTGGCAAGGTAATAAAGTGTCAGGTAAGTGTAATTACACACACATATTCTTTTCACACATACACTGGGGACCGTCTGTATGTGGGAACGTTTATATTAGGGTCCTTTCACATCAGAGGACTGCAGTTTGCTTTCTTTTCTTTTTCAGGTCATTTATTTCATCTACATCCTTGCTTGAAGGGGTTATACTGGGGTGATGCCTGCAGCTGCACGCATCACCCCGGTACCATTTTTTAGAACCTGCGGTTGGCTTTCTTGGGATAACAACCGATGTGACTAAAAGCCTCTCGGCTGATATCCTATGGTATAGGAGGGAACGTTCCCACCCATCATCCACGGCTCTCCCGGGCTCTCCAGGCCCACCGGGAGGCCCAAGCGACTAGCCAACACATCCACCGGCTGGCCAAAGACCCTAACAAAGCCGGAATTGGCTTTGATTGGGTCTCGGATCTAGAAACCCAGAAGTGAAATCATGACATCGCTGCCAATGGCGCCGATTTAAAAAAAAATCCCTAGTATTCCAAAATGCAGATTTTTGGTGTTTTGAATACTTTTAAGTGCAAAGGAGGGATGTGGAGTCTTATAGATCCCAGATCCCTCTATAAAGAGAAAAAAAAAAGGAAGGGGCTCAGTGCCATCACACTACACCAAAGGGTGGGTCCTGCCACATCCTGGAGGAAATCTAGAGACAGAACGCAGTTTTTTGTGACTTTAAAGGCAAACACTTTCACAAATTAAAAAAAAAAACAAAACCCAATATTTACCCTAAATTTTTGGCTAATGTGAAAGGTGATGTTACGCTGAGTAAATAGATACCCAACATGTCATGCTTTAAAATTGCGCACACTCTTGGAATGGCATCAAAACTTCAGTACTTAAAAATCTCCATAGGCTACACTTACATTTTTTTTTACAGGTTACCAGTTTAGTGTTACAGAGGGTTAGTGTCAGGAGCAACCTCTGCAATACTTAATCATAACCTGATGGATTTGTGTTATCTTCACATACACACAGACCTTCAATACTTAAATCGCCTTAGCAGACACCCTTATGGGGCCCCTTCCACCGCCAGGCCCTATGGCAGCTCCCTGGGCTGCTCTAGCTATTGTTACACCACCGCTGATTCATTTTTCTTGCAGTACCACTTAGACGTCATCAAGCTTTGAGTGGCATAGTTAATATCTTCTACTAATATTTTTGACATTTTTCCACTCCCATTATACCGTGGAAGGAACCAAGAGCACAGACTTTCTTTTCTTCTAGTTTTGGATAGCATGAGAATGGGTTAGAACCAGTGCCAGGTTTTTATTGCTGTTGGGGACCTTTTCCTTTTCTTGATGTCACCCAGTTACTTGAAGTGGAAATCTTTCCAACTAAGACACAAACAGCAACAAAAAAGACTTGGCCTTTTTCTGACATTTAAAAAAAATCTGTATTTTTTGCTAGAAAATTACTTAGTACCCCCAAACCTTTTATATATATGTACACACACTATCTCACAAAAGTGAGTACACCCCTCACATTTTTGTAAATATTTTATTATATCTTTTCATGTGACAACACTGAACAAATGACACTTTGCTACAATGTAAAGTAGTGAGTGTACAGCTTGTATAACAGTGTAAATTTGCTGTCCCCTCAAAGTAACTCACCACACAACCATTAATGTCTAAACTGCTGGCAACAAAAGTGAGTGCACCCCTAAGTGAAAATGTCCAAATTGGACCCAATGTGTCAATATTTTGTGTGACCACCATTATTTTCCAGCACTGCCTTAACCCTCTTGGGCATGGAGTTCACCAGAGCTTCACAGGTTGCCACTGGAGTCCTCTTCCACTCCTCCATTAGAGAGCTTGTACTCCTCCACCTTCCATTTGAGGATGCCCCAAAGATGCTCAATAGGGTTTAGGTCTGGAGACATGCTTGGCCAGTCCATCACCTTTACTATCAGCTTCTTTAGCAAGGCAGTGGTCATCTTGGAGGTGTGTTTGGGGTCGTTATCAAGTTGGAATACTGCCCCGCCGCCCAGTCTCCAAAGGTAGGGGATCATGCTCTGCTTCAGTATGTCACAGTACATGTTGGCATTTATGGTTCCCTCAATGAACTGTAGCTCCCCAGTGCCAGACCATGACACTTCCACCACCATGCTTGACTGTAGGCAAGACACACTTGTCTTTGTACTCCTCACCTGGTTGCCGCCACACACGCTTGACACCATCTGAACCAAATAAGCTTATCTTGGTCTCATCAGACAACAGGACATGGTCCCAGTAATCCATGTCCTTAGTCTGCTGGTCTTCAGCAAGCTGTTTTGTGGGTTTTCTTGTGCTTCATCTTTAGAAGAGGCTTCCTTCTAGGAAGACAGCCATGCAGACCAATTTGATGCAGTGTGTGGCGTATGGTCTGAACACTGACAGGCTGACCTCCCACCCCTTCAAACTCTGCAGAAATGCTGGCAGCACTCATACGTCTATTTCCCAAAGACAACCTCTGGATATGACGCTGAGAACGTGCACTCAACTTCTTTGGTCGACCATGGTGAGGCGCTGTTCTAAGTGGAACCTGTCCTGGTAAACCGCTGTATGGTCTTGGCTACCGTGCTGCAGCTCGGTTTCAGGGTCTTGGCAATCTTCTTATAGCCTAGGTCATCTTTATGTAGAGCAACAATTCTTTTTTTTTCAGACCCTCGGAGAGTTCTGTGCCATGAGGTGCCAGTCAAGAAGCCCAGAGAAGGTGCCAATCAAGTGTTAAACTTCCAGTGACCAGTATGAGATAGTGAGAGCGATTACACCTGCTCTCCATTCACACCTGAGACCTTGTAACACTAACAAGTCTCATGACACTGGGGAGGGAAATGACTAATTGGGCCCAATTTGGACATTTTCACTTAGGGGGTGTACTCACTTTTGTTGCCAGCAGTTTAGGCATTAATGGCTGTGTGTTGAGTTATTTTGAGGGGACAGCAAATTTACACTGTTATACAAGCTGTACACTCACTACTTTACATTGTAGCAAAGTGTAATTTCTTCAGTGTTGTCACATGAAAAGATAGAATAAAATATTTACAAAAATGTGAGGGGTGTACTCACTTTTGTGAGATACTGTATATATATATATATATATTTTTACCAGAGACCCTAGAGAATAAAATGGCGATCACTGCAATATTTTACCTCACACAGTATTTGCGCAGTGGTCTTTCAAATGCAATTTTTTGGGGAAAAAATACACTTTAAATAACACTTCTAATAAATTAAAAAAAAACACAAAACAGTAAAGTTAGCCCAATTTGATAGTGTTAGACAGAATAAATTGATACCTAACTCGTCATGCTTTAAAACTGTGCACTCTCGTGGAGTGGCGACAAATTGTACTTAAAAATCTCCATAGTCGACGTTTTAACATTTTTTACAGGTTACCTGTTTAGTGTTACAGAGTAGATCTAGAGCTAGGATTATTGCTCTCACTATAACGAGAAGAAAGGTAGTGTCCTGGGAGTAAAGTGTAAAGGAATTGCCATCATCCTAATTACCAAGGAAAAAAGATCAGCACAAAGTTCTAGAGCAGATTACACCCCCTTGGACTTTATAGGCAAAAATAAAGATAACAAGTACAGTAAGAACCATAAAAAATATCACAATTTTATTAGTTATGACAATCATAAAAAAACAGAGAAGACCTCTGGATTGGTAGATGCAAATAATGTATCAATAAAAACAGTACAAAAAATGGTATAAAAGATGCTGTATACTATGTACAAGATAGATATAGACCCAATGACATCAAGTGTACCCATACACTGCCACATTAGGCTGAGGGGTGGGCTTCTTGACTATCCCAACATGTTTCGGAATTAACCGCATGTTATCCTTCTTCAGGGTTTTTTTTACAATGTGGGTCAAACAAATTTCATGTCTGAAATATAAATAGAGTAACTGAAATATCAAATTGCAAATAGTAAGGTTTACATATTGCTATAGTTTGCACATCGGTGCATTACATTCAAAACTTGATTGGCAGTTACACATATACCATACAGCATGTGCACAGTGTCGAGCATACAGATGGAGGGAGGGCCCATGGAGAGTTGCAGCTGTCGTACCACAGATACCAGCGCACCTCAAAGTCAGAGCTGTGCTACCACAAGAAACGCCCAGAGGCTGCGTCAGCAGGGGGTCGCAAAACTGCAACCAAATAAAGTTGTAATGAATTGCCATAAATAAGTGGTGTAGAATCATAGCATTATAGCGTCTAGTTTGATAAGCCATATGCAGGGTTAAGGCATGGGAGATGGGTGGGAAAGACATAAGTCCTTCACAATGTTCCCCTCCTAACAGGGGCGTATCATGAAATTAGTGGGCCCGTGTGCAAGCCCACACCGCACTGATCATCCCCAGCTGTCAACAAGGGAGAGATCATCCATGGGTGCAGTGTGGGTCAGAGGACAGTGGGCCCCCCCACCCCTCAGGGCCCGTGTTCAGTGAACACCCCGCACCCATGGATGATACACCACTGCCTCCTAATAAAGTTCATACCTGGTTCGAAGGTCATGGACGTGCGTGTCACAGGAGCCATGCTCAAATGGAGAGAGGACAGACAATGTCATGGGGTTTAAGAGCTCATCGGCCCATTGGGGGAGCCAAACCTTAAACAAAGGGCGGTTCTTGCCGTCTGGCGAATGGGAGGGCATGCAGCCATCCCAGCCAGACGCTGAACATTTCCCTGAGGAAGAGCCCCCACCACACAAGAATGGGCGGTGGGAGCAGGAAGTGCTCCTACCAAAATGGGCAATGGAGACAACCAGAAGTGACGCATGGGCCGTCATAACCTGCCCATCAGGTGGAGCTTACCCGCCGGTCGGCGCACAGCAAGCCCAAGGCGACCACCGGCAGCACACAGCGGGTGGCGTGGGTACTGCAATTACAAGGCTCAAAGATGGAAATGTCCTAATGAACAGCATGAATGGACAGTGAGCACATGATGGCAGGTAAACAAAGGACACAAACAATAAGAGATTACAATCCAAATTAATATAAAGAAACAAATAGTAAAAACCACAAGGGAAAATCGAACAATGAATACAACTTGAAAATCGAAAAAATAAAAATTGATGATAAATTGTCTCCTATCTATAGAAAGCTGAATGGAAATATGCAATATACAATGGCAGCGTAAAGGACATGAAGGCCAACCAGGGCCTACAAGTACAATTCACATCCCCCCGACACAAATCCGGGGAGAAAGGGTTTAAAATTGAGTGCCTCATTAAGGCCAGGGGGAGAGGTCATCCGGAGGTCAAGATCCACCGCAATTCACATTGTAGGAGGCGTTTGTTAAAATCGCCTCCTCTGGATGTGAAGTGGACACCATCTAAGGCCAGAAAATAGACCCTCACTATAACGATCGTGGCGATACCTCACATATGTGGTTTGAACACTGTTTACATATGCGGCGTGAATTACGTATGCATTCGCTTCTGCGAGCACGGAGGGACGGGGTGCTTTAATTATTTATTTTACTTTTTATTTTTACACTGTCCCTTTTTTTGGATCATTTTTATTCCTATTACAAGGAATGTAAGGATCCCTTGTAATAGAAATAAGCATGACAGGTCCTCCTTATTGAGAGATCTGGGGTCAAAAAGGCCCCAGATCTCTCATTTACCCTTAAAAGCAAAAGAACAAACAAAGGACATTTTGACTTAAAAAAAAAAAAAAATAATAATTTTTTTTTCTGTCCGAGAACTGGAAGTCACATTGGAGGTCGCTCCAGTCCTCCAAGGGTGTAGAGCCAAGTGGGGGCTATCTTGCCCTCACTCGAGTTCCTGCCTAGCCATCGGCCGCACCAGATCAGTTCTGGGCTTACTGACGGCTCCAGTAAGCTTGGCATTGACCGGGAAGCGAAGGGAGGGAAAGGGGCACCTCTCCCGCCAGCTATAAAAGTTATCTTGTGGCGAATGCATCGCTGGGACCACTGTTATTGGAATGCCGGCCTCCTAACAAAATAAAAGATACCGGGGTTATTGCAGCTAGCTGCTGCCATAACAACAGTATTTGGCGTCAAAGTAATGAGGTATATTTACAGTTAGGAGGTCGGCAAGTGGTTAAACCTTGGAATATGTAGTGCCCCTAGCTGTTAGGCCCAATCACTGTGTGACATGACTTTGATCATAAAGTAATTTAATTGCCTAAGGGCTCATGCATACCAGATGTGTTGGTGCTACTCTGCCTATTTCCAGTGCAACTCCAACACACATACAAGGCAAAGGGGGTTATTTACTGAGACTGTGCAGCTCTGCAGAGAAACCAATCAGCTTCCAGCTTTTATTGCCAAACCTTACCTGAACAAGCTGACATTAGAAGCGGATTGGCTACCAGGCTCAGCTGCACCCGATTCTGAGTGCTTCAGTTTTAGTAAATCTCCCCCAAAATGCCTTGTTTCATATGTTGTCAGCTCACATCACAGAATTTTTGTGGTATGCACTGAAAAAAGTACGCAAAGTATTTTTGTGTGGGGGATGAGTGTGAAATAATTAAAACCCTTATAGAAGGTACCATCCCTTAACCACTTCCATGCTGCCTGCCGTATATTCATGGCGGCAGTGTGGACGTGTCCCGCAAATCGCCGTAAATAAGCTGCGATTTGCGGGTGGCAGCTAGGGCGCGCGCGCGCCCGCCGTACTCCTTAAGAGTGTGCCCGCGGCTTGGGCGGACCCGATGTCCGCTGGCGAGCCGCGATGAGCAGCCACAGCAAAAGAACGGGGAACCGCAATGTGAACACAGCGGTTCCCCATTCTGACAGTGCGGGCATGGGAGATCTACTGATCCCTGTCACTGGGATCAGTTAGATCTCTCATGCCCATAACAGCCCAGACCCCCCACAGTTAGAACACACCCAGGGAACACAGTTAACCCCTTCACTACCCCCTGCAGGTTAACCCCTTCACTGCCAATGACATTTATACAGTAATCAGTGGACATTTAAATTTCTGATTGCTGTATAAATGTCATTGGTCCCAAAAATGTGTCAAAATGTTCCGACATGTCCGTCCCATTACTAGTAAAAGATAAAAAATAAATAAAAACCCCAGAAATGAATTCTCATCATCCGTAAACGTGGCCACTTTTGTGCAAACCAATCAATAAACGCCGATTGTGATTTTTTTTTTACCAAAAACATGAGGAAGAATATAAAATCGGCCAAAACCAATGAAAAAAAATGTTTTTTTATATTTTTTTTTTGGATTTGTATTTTAGCAAAAAGTAAGAAAAACAGTTTTTTTGCAAAATTGTCGCTCTTCTTTTGTTTATAGCGGTGATCAGAAATGACGCAGAGGTGATCAAATACCACCAAAAGAAAGCTCTATTTGTGGGAAAAAAGGACACAAATTTTGTTTGGGTACAACGTAGCACGACCGCACAATTGTCAGTTAAAGCGGCGCAGTGCCGAATCACAAAGAGTGCTCTGGTCCTAACCTGGGAAATCCTTCCGGGGCTGAAGTGGTTAACCACTTCCCGACCAGCGCCGTAAATAGGTGGTGGTCGGGTTTGAGCGGCTCTACTGGGACATAGCCTGCACCTGCAGGCTATAACCCGGTATCGTTTTTTAGAGCTGACGGTCGGCTATCCAAGGGTAACGACCAATCCCCCCCTCCCGCCGCCTTCCGCCGCTCTTCTCTGGCCTCCTGTCCCACTGGGAGACCGGAGCGACGATCCGGCGCGTCCGCCGGCTGGAAGGAGACCTGATAGAAGCCGTAATCGGCTCCGGTCGGGTCGCCTTCGGCACACAACGTCACTTCCGGTTTACTCGGCGGCTAACGGCGCCAATTTTAAAAAAATGAGATAATTCAGAATCGCCGTTTTTGGCAATCTGAATACTGTGAAGTGCAAAGGAGGGATGGGGGGTCTTTTAGACCCCCCCGGCCTTCCAAAAAGAGTACCTGTCACCATCTATTACTATCACAAGGTATGTTTACATTCCTTGTGATAGCAATAAAAGTGATCAGATTTTTTTTTTAAAGGAACAGTGCTAAAAATAAATAAATAAATAAAATTAAAAAAAAAAAAAAAAATTAAAGCGCCACCGTCCCCGCGAGCTCGCACAGCAAAGAATCTATAAAGAGGATCAGGATCTCCTTCCTCCTGCTGGTGATCCCTCCAGTGAGCCCACATATGAAAACTGTGTTCAAACCGAGTGTGAGCGATAATTCTAGCAAAAGACCTCCTCTGCACCTCTAACCTGGTAACCGATAACATTTTTTAAAGCGTCGCCTATGGAACTTTTTAAATACCGGATTTTGTCGCCATTCCGCGAGGGTGCGCAATTTTCAACCGTGTCATGTATGGTATCTATTTACTCGGTGTAACATCCTCTTTTCACAATATACAAAAAATTGGGCTAACTTTATTGTTGTCCTATTTTTTAAAATATTTCCAAAAAAAATTGCGCTTGAAAGACCGCTGCGCAAATACCGTGTGACAAAAAGTATTGCCACAATCGCCATTTTATTCTCTAGGGTGTTTGAAAAAAAGAATATATAATGTTTGGGGGTTCTAAGTAATTTTCTAGCAAAAAAAATGTTTTTAGCTTGTGACCAACAAATGTAAAAAAGTGGCTCGGTTGATAAGTTGTTAAAGAACAAGTATAACAGCACAACGGGGTTAGACTTTACATCTACCCTCTAGGGTTAAAATAACCACTTGACCAACTGTTTAAAAGAAAATTTGTCACAAAACTTTATTCAAAACAGCATACAAATTCTTAAAAAGTGGGTTTGTTTAAAAACAATTTAACATACTGATTGTCCAGGGTGCTGTTATCCTGGGTATCAGATCCGGTTTGTATGGCCAACGCGCTTCGCGGGAAAACCCACTTTGTCAGGGCCTCAGATCTTGTTAAAACAAACAAAATATTATATTATACATAAAAGACGTTCAATGTTTAATATTTGAACACTAGGACAAATAACATGGTGTCTGTTCATAACAAGCATTAATTACTACAGATTGTGCACATTTTATCCACCATGACAGCTCATGAAGGAAAGTTGAGTATCATTTTGTGATATAATGTTTTTTTCCCAATACACTTACGCCATAAAACAGAAAAAAGAAGAAAGAAAAATTGGAGAAATCAAAAAAGCACCAGGCTTGACACACTACTGTACAGGCGATTTTTATTTTTTTTGATTTGGTGAAATCTACCAAAATTTCACCAAAAGGGGAAATCTTCCAATGGGGACACCTGTTCCAAAGTCTGGAGAGATTTACCCATGCTTCCCGCTGTGTCTTCAGGAAAAAAAAGTGAGGAAAATCTCCCCAAAGAGCCGCAGACAGTAAAAATGAAAAACGTTGGTGTTAGATGTACTTCAGCCCCTTTAAAGCTTGAGACAGATGCAAGCATCGGTTCAACGTGTTGCTTTGGCAGTCCACTGATTGTCATTTGTTTGTAGACAATATAATCACCATCACCTAACGAATGATCAGACCTCATCGCCTGTTCCCAACTTAAAGGTGAACTCTGGTCAGCATTTAAAAGTAACTTTTGGATGCCCCCCCTTCCCTTGTAAAGCAAAGAAATACTTCCTCACTCTGGCGGGCTTCACCCCACTGGACAACTGGTCCCACTAAGCCACTCCTTTTGCCAGTAGCCCGCACCCTCCTTCACCAACACCAATATGTTCTCCAGAACTAAACACATTACTTTAAATAAGGTCTAACTTAATTGATCATTAACCACTTCAGCCCCGGAAGGATTTCCCACGTTAGGACCAGAGCACTATTTGCGATTCAGCACTGTGTCACTTTAACTGACAATTGCGCGGTCATGCGACGTTGCACCCAAACAAAATTTGTGTCCTTTTTTTTCCACAAATAGAGCTTTCTTTTGGTGGTAGTTGAGCGCCTCTACGTCACTTTTGATTGCCGCTGTAAACAAGAAAAGAGCGACAATTTTGCAAAAAAAAAAAAACAATATGTCTTACTTTTTGCTAAAATACATATCCAAAAAAGAAAATATAAAAAAAAATGTATTTACCGTTTTTGACCAATTTATATTCTTCCTCATATTTTTGGTAGAAAAAAATAGCAATCGGCGTCTATTGATTGGTTTGCGCAAAAGTTGCTGCATTTACAAACCGTGAGAATTCATTTCTGGTGTTTTTACAATTTTTTTTTTTTTACTACTAATGGCGGCGATCTGCGATTTTTATCGTGACTGCAATAGTGGGGCGGACATGTCGGACATTTTTGACACTTTTTTGGGA
Organism: Glandirana rugosa; assembly: GCA_018402905.1. NCBI lineage: Eukaryota > Metazoa > Chordata > Amphibia > Anura > Ranidae > Glandirana > Glandirana rugosa. Next base: position 207,379 of record BLSH010414043.1, on the reverse strand, counting down.
CCATTGACATTTATACAGTGATCAGAAATTTAAATATCCACCGATTACTGTGTAAATGTCATTGGCAGTGAAGGGGTTAACCTGCAGGGGGAGATCTAGGGGTTAATTGTATTCCCTAGGCGTGTTCTAACTGTGAGGGGGCTGGGCTGCCAGGGGCATAAGAGATCTAACTGATGCCAGTGACAGGGATCAGTAGATCTCTTACATGCTGCCTGACAGAGCGGGGAACTGCCGTGTTTACATCAGCGGTTCCCCATTCTTCCTCTCTGCTAGGCAATCGAGGCTCCTGCAGAGTGAGGCGGGCATGAGAGTGTGTGTCGAGCACGAGCGAGGTGCCGTTTATAGACGGCAATTCGTGGGATGCTGCCACATCGCAGCAGTAAATGTACGCGATGCAATCGGCAACCAGTTAATTACTACTATAGAGATCACCGGCAGGAGGGAGGAGGTCCTGAATTCTCTACATAGATCTGTATATCACTAGAGCGGTCACCAGAGGAAGGAAGGAGGTCCTCATTCCTCTATATAGAGCTTTAGTTATCACCAGAGGGATCACCAGCCGGAAGGAGATCCTGATCCTCTATATAGATCTTCAGTTATCACTGGAGGGATCAACAGCAGGAGGAAGGAGATCCTGATCCTCTATATAGATCTTCAGCTATCACCAGAGGGATCAACAGCAGGAGGAAGGAGATCCTGATCCTCTATATAGATCTTTAGTTATCATTAGAGGGATCACCAGCAGGAGGAAGGAGGTCCTGATCCTCTATATAGATCTTCAGTTATCACTAGAGAGATCACCAGCAGGAGGAAGGAGGTCCTGATCCTCTATATAGATCTTCAGTTATCATTAGAGGGATCACCAGCAGGAGGAAGGAGGTCCTGATTCCACTATATAGATTTTTAGTTATTACTAGAGGGATCCCACCTGGGCGAAGGAGATCCTGATCCTCTATATAAATCTTTAGTTATCACTGTAGAGATCACCAGTTAGAGGAAGGAGGTCCTGATTCCTCTATATCAGTGTTCCCCAACCCTGTCCTCAAGGCCCACCAACAGGTCATGTTTTCAGGATTTCCATTATTTTGCACAGGTGATTTGATCAGTTTCACTGCCTTAGTAATTACCACAGCTGATTCAGCTGAGGGAAATCCTGAAAATATGACCTGTTGGTGGGTCTTGAGGACTGGGTTGAGGAACACTGCTCTATATAGATCTTTAGATTTCACTAGAGGGGTCAACAGCAGGGGGAAGTGGGTCCTGATTCCTCTATATAGATCTTTAGTTATCACTAGAAGGATCACCAACAGGAAGAAGGAGGTCATGATTCCGCTATATAGATCTTCAGATATCACTGGAGAGATCAACAGCAGGAGGAAGGAGGTCCTGATTCCACTATATAGATCTTTAGTTATCACTAGAGGGATCACGCCTGGGGGAAGGAGATCCTGTTCCTCTATATAGATCTTTAGTTATCACTGTAGGGATCACTAGCAGGAGGAAGGAGGTCCTGATTCTTCTATATAGATCTTTAGTAATCACTAGAGGCAGGGGCGTTGCTAGGTCTACAAAAGATCTGGATTTAGGGCCCATAGCAGCAAAGTAAAGAAAGTCATACGCTTGAGTGGGCATACACATGTATATAATATACATGTGTGTGTGTATATATATATATATATATATATATATATATATATGTACACATACGGGTGAGTTCGCATACTGAAAGAAATGAAACGACGATACCCGGGATTTAGGTCTAGAAAACATCTGGATCGTTGCGGGGACGGAGATCACTAATGATTTCTAGATATATCTTCTTAGTCCTGGAGGAAGGAGGACGATCACTAGGGATGTCACTATTGATTTCTAGATATATCTCCTTGTCCTAGAGGAAGGGGGTCCGCACTAGGGAGATCACTATTGATTTCTAGATATATCACCTTAGTCCTGGAGGAAGGAGGACGACAACTAGAGAGGTCACTATAGACTTCTAGATATAT